>JAJPUD010020864.1:10331-23950 GCA_023553655.1 Myrmecobius fasciatus | reverse complement strand
CTTATTTATTTTGCGGTTTGATTTATCAAGTTCTGAGAGAGGGAGGTCGAGATCCCTCACTATTATAGTTTTGCTGTCTATTTCTTCTTGCATCTCTCTGAATTTTTCCTCTAGGAATTTCCATGCTATACCACTTGGTGCATGTATGTTTAGTATTGATATTGCTTCATTATCTATGGTACCCTTTAGGAAGATATAATTTCCTTCTTTGTCTCTTTTAATTAAATCTATCTTTGCTTTTACTTGGTCTGAGATCAGGATTGCTACCCCTGCTTTTTTTTGTTCACCTGATGCATAATAGATTCTGCTCCAGCCTTTTATCTTCTTATTTATTTTATGGTTTGATTTATCTGATTCTGAAAGAGCAAGTTTGAGATTCCCCACTAGTATAGTTTTGCTGTCTATTTCTTCTTGCGTCTCTCTTAACATTTCCTCTAGGAATCTGGATGCTATACCACTTGGTATTGATATTGCTTCAATATCTATGGTACCCTTTAGTAAAATATAGGTTCCTTATCTCCTTCCTTATCTCTTTTAATTAAATCTATCTTTGCTTTTACTTGATCTGAGATCAGGATTGCTACCCCTGCTTTTTTTTTTTGTTCACCTGAAGCATAATATATTCTGCCCCAGCCCTTTACCTTCAATCTGTACATATTTCTATGCTTTTAGATGTGTTTCTTGTAAACAACATATTGTAGAATTCTGGCTTTTAATCCAGTCTGCTATCTGCTTCTGTTTTCTGGGAAAGTTCATCCCATTCACATTCTCAGCTAAAATAATTAATTCTGTATTTCCTGCCATCTTATTTGCCCAAAGTTATGTTTTTCTCTTTCCTTTCCCCTTTCTCCCTCCTTCACCAGTATTTTGCTTTTGATGACCACCTCCCTCAAACAGTCCTCTCCCTTTAGAGCCCCTCCCCTCTTTTTACACTTTTCCCCTAACTCTTCTGTTTTCCCTTTATTAGTCTTTCCCTTGCTTTTCCTCCTTTCCCTCCCACTTCCCTATAAGGAGGGACAAGTTTCTCTGTGAAACCAAATATGTCTGATAGTCTCTTTTAGAGCCCAATCTGATGAGAATAAGATTTACACAATGCTCATCCCCCTCCTTTCTTTCCCTCAATTATATTAGATTTTCTTTGCCTCTTCATGAGATTTTACCTTATTTTTACTTCCTTTTTTAACCTTATTTTACCTCCTTTTTCCTCTTTTTTCCCTTCCACCTCTAGTTTCTTTTTCATATTTTCAAAGTAAAATGAAATTATGCCCTCATTCTTTAAGTATACCCATAGTAGAAATATAGTTCTCAAGAGTTCTTTCCTTTTTACCTTTTTATGCTTCTCTTGAGTTCTGTGTTTGGAGGTCAATTTTTTGTTCGTATCTGGCCTTTTCATTAGGAATAGGTGAAATTCACCTATATCATTAAATGCCCATCTTCTTCCCTGGAAGATAATGCTCATTCTAGCTGGATAGCTTATTCTTAACTATAATCCAAGTTCCTTTGCCTTTCAGAATATCTGATTCCAGGTCCTTTGATCCTTTAATGTGGAAGCTGACAGATCCTGGGTGATTCTAATTATAGTTCGTTGGTATTTGAATTGTTTCTTTCTAGCTGCTTGCAATATCTTTTCCTTGGTGCGATAGTTCTGAAATTTAGCCACGATATTCCTTGGGGATTTAATTTTGGGGTCTCTTTCAGGAGGTGATCAGTGAATTCTTTCAGTGGTGATTTTACCTTCTGATTCTAAAACATCAGAGCAGTTTTCTTTCATGATTTCCTGGAAGATAATGTCTAGGTTTTTTTTTTCATCATGGCTTTCAGGAAGTCCCATAATCCTTAGATTGTCTCTCCTAGATCTATTTTCCAGGTCAGTTGTTTTTCCTAGTAAATATTTCATATTTTCTTCTATTTTTTTCATTTTTTGGTTTTTATTTGACTGATTCTTGAAGTCTTATTGATTCATTCACTTCCATTTGTTCAATTCTAATTTTTAATGTATTATTTTCTTCAGTTACCTTTTTAAAAAAAGCTCCTTTTGTAATTGGCCAATTTATTCATTGAATACTTTTTCCATTTCACTAATTTTGTTTTTCAGTAAATTGGTGTCTTTTCTATATCTCTTTTGTAAAGCATTATATGCTTTTTTTCCATTTCTTCTTGCAGTGATCTCATTTCATTTCCCCATTTTTTTTCTAACTCACTTTTGAGATTCTTTATGCAGTCTTCCAGGAAAGCCTAGTGAAATGGGGACCAGGTCATGTCTCCCTTTGTGGCTTCCTCTAGAGTTGCTTTATCTTTATGAACCTCAGGATCGGAGGTTTGTTCTTCCTTCTCTCCATAAAAGCTTTCTATGGTGAGAGGTCTTTTTTGTTTTTTATTCATTTTTTTTAAAGCTTGAGGTCTGTTTAAAGCAGAGGACTGACATCTGCTTTAATTTGCCCTGGAGCAGTTCAGCTGATTGACTTCTGGTACTGGGCTATCAGGGATAGGTCCGGCATTCTCAGTGATTTACAATCTACCTTTTACAAAAGGCAGATCTGCCAAAGCATCTGCTTGCAACCAGGGCAGATTGGACTAAGAGGCTCACAGAAACTTCCTAAGTGCTTAGAATCTTCCCCTGAGTCCCGACTCAGCTTCCTACCCTGTCTCTCAGAGCTGCGTTTGAGCTTGACAAACTAAACCCCTGCCTGACTGAAACAGACCTGTTCTGTTTTTTTTTTTAATTAAAGCTTTTTATTTGTATAACATATGTATGGGTAGTTCCCCAACCTTGATCTTTACAAAGCTTTCCAATACAAATTTTACCCCCAGTCCCCTACCCTCCCCTAGATGGCAGGAAGTCCACTACATGTTAATAATGTTGAAATGCTTGAGAAGTTATGCAAGAAAAATCCTATCTACAAGAAAAAAAAAAGAATCAGAGAAAGGCAACACAAGGCAAGCAAATGTCAATAGAGATCATGAAAATGTTATGTTGTGGTCCATATTTCATGTCCCTCTTTCTGGGTGTATATGGTTTTCTTCAGTGAACAACTGGAACTGGTTTGAGACAATTCTTTATTGCAGAGAGCCATGTCCATCAGAATTGATCATCATGTAATACTGTTGTTGCTGTGCATGATGATCTCCTGGTTCTGCTCGTTTCACTCAGCATCAGTTCATGCAAGTCCCTCCAGGCCTCTCTGAAATCGTCCTGCTGGTCGTTTCTTACAGAGCAATAATATTCCATAACATTCATATATCATAATTTATTCAGCCACTCTCCAATTGATGGGCATCCCCTCAGTTTCCAGTTTCTAGACACTACAAAAAGGGCTGCCTCAAACATTCTTGCACATGTGGGTCCCTTTCCCTCCTCTAAGATCTCTTTGGGATATAGGCCCAGTAGAAACACTGCTGGGTCGAAGGGTATGCACAGTTTGACAACTTTTTGAGCATAGCTCCAAATTGCTCTCCAGAATGGTTGGATCCGTTCACAGTTCCACTAACAATGTATTAGTGTCCCAGCCCTCCCACATCCCCTCCAACATTCATCGTTATCTTTTCCTGTCATTTTAGCCAATCTGACAGGTGTGTAGTGGTACCTCAGAGTTGTCTTAATTTGCATTTCTCTGATCAATAGTGATTTGGAGCAACTTTTCATATGACTAGAGATGGTTTTCATTTCATCATCTGAAAATTGTCTGTTCATATCCCTTGACCACTTATCTCTTGAAGAGTGGCTTGAATTCTTATATATATATGAGACAATTCTCTATATATTTTAGAAATGAGGCCTTTATCAGAACCATTAAATGTAAAGATGATTTCCCAATTTGATGCTTCCCTCCTAATCTTGTCTGCATTTGTTTTGTTTGTACAGAAACTTTTTAACTTAATATAATCAAAATTATCCATCTGGTGTTCAATTAGGAGTTCCAGGTCTTCTTTGGACATAAATTTATTCCATCTCCACAAACAGACCTGTTCTGAAGCTCTTCCAAGGTAACTTCTGGGAATGTGTTGTACTCCAAACTAGACAGTACAATAATTACTTACACAATTAAACACCTAAATTTTCTTTAAAAATTTTTTTATTAAAGCTTTTTATTTACAAAACATATGTATGGGTAATTTTTCAACACTGACCCTTACAAAGCTTTCCATTAAAATTCCCCCCCCCCAGTCCCCACCCCTCCCCTAGATGGCAGGAAAATTACTGTTAATTATGTTAAAATACTTGACAAATGGAATATGTGTATACATATTTTTACAGTTATCTTGCTGTGCAAGAAAAGTCAGATCTACAAGAAAAAAAATCTGAGAGGGGAAATATAATGCAAGCAAACATCAATAGAGAGAGAGCATGAAAATGTTTTGTTGTGGTCCACATTTCATATCCCTCTCTCTGGGTGTATATGGCTTTCTTCACTAAACAATTTGAACTGGTTTGAAATATTTCATTGTTGAAGAGAACAATGTCCATCAGAATTGATCATCATAGAGTCTTGTTGTTGCTATGTATAATGATCTAGTTCTGCTCATTTCACTCAGCATCAGTTCATGCAAGTCTCTCCAGGCCTCTCTGAAATCATCTTGCTGGTCATTTCTTATAGAATAATAATATTCCATAACATTCATACACCATAATTTATTCAGCTATTCTCCAATTGATGGACATCCATTCAGTTTCCAGTTTCTAGACTGTACAGAAAGGGATGCCACAAACATTCTTTTACATGTGGTTCCCTTTCCTTCCTTTAAGATCTCTTTGGGATATAAGCCCAATAGAAACACTACTGGGTTAAAGAGTATGCACAGTTTGATAACTTTTTGAGCATAGTTCCAAATTGCTCTCCAGAATGGTTGTATCCATTCACAATTCCATCAAAAATGTATCAGTGTCCCAGTTTTTCCACATCCCTTCCAAAATTTGTCATTATCTTTTCCTGTCATTTTAGCCAATCTGACAGGTAACACCTAAATTTTCAAGCCTAGTAGAACTTTTTGGGGGCATATAATTTGCATATGAATTTGAATGATTACATTCTTTCTTAAGAAGGAAGGATACCTCAATTAAAATTATTCTTTGAAATTTCGCCAGCTACTAATTTAGGCTCACCTTTGCTTGCTCAATATCTTTTTCAGGTTAGCATCTTTTGTATTTTGAAGGCCCACTGTAGAAGTAGGAGGACAAGCAGTAGTCAAATAATGGATCAATTGAATATGTGGGCCAGGCTGATATGAATGTTCTTTGCCTTGATTATAAATCCATTTAGCTTTTATACAGAAGATGTATTATAATAATTAACATTATACAGCATCAGTAGAGAAAAATATCAATTACAGTTCTCTACTAATTTCTTTTTATTCCATTAAGCACTCAATTAGCATTTATTAAATACCTACTATGCTCCAGATACTGTGTTATATACTGTGAGAATTATTGTCTTTGATAATTTAGTCCTGATTATTCTGTTAGTTTGTTTTATAAGATTGATAAGATTGAATTTAGATCGTTTTAACTCATAAGATTGAATCTAGATGAATTTTAGACAGAATTAATCTAGTTATTTATCAAGAGGCTTATGTTAAAGGTTAAGTTCCTTATTTTTGCAGTATTTACCTTTTGCAAAGCCAAGTCAACACAGTACCTTTCCTTGCTTCTTAAGCCAATATTACCCATGGCTAAGTTAACACTTCAATAAATTTAGTACAGCACCTGAACATTTCAGTTAGAACAATCATTTCCTTGATGGACAGACTAACATAGTATCATAGTACTACCAAATAGATGCTAATCTGGTGAGAATGTCTCCTTCCAAATCTCCCATTATATGCTCAACATGTCCTGAAATGCTGGCAACAAATGCCAAGCTATACTAAGAATGTTTTTGTATGTACCTAGCCTAACCACAAGTCAAGTGACCTGTTTCATCCAATCAAAATATGTTCAAAATAAGTTTCTCATGACTCTGAATTTCTTCTGTTCCTATTTTACTACTATAAAAAGAAGCTCTTTAATTTTCTTGCTTGTCTCTAACTACTGAAGAGTCACTGACCACAATTATTGGCAAATCTTAGCTTTGCTAATAAATTGATTGCGGTCAGAACTTTGTGTCTTAATCTCTCTCTATTCCAGATTTTACTTTCACAATACCAAGACAGAAACAAAACACTGAACCTTCTTCACACTGCAATATAAAATTGGAAGAGGCAATATCTAGAAAAAGAGGTAAGTTTATCTTATGAAACTTTGCTTCCCCGTGGCTTTTTGTTCACTGGAGTTATTGTTAATGGAAAGGGAGGAAAGGACAAGCATTTATTAAATTCTTATTAAATGCCAGACACTGTATTAAGAACTTTACAAATATATCTTAATTGAACTTATAGCAAGCCTGGGAAGTAAGGTGCTATCATGATACCCATTCACAGTTGAGGAAATTAAGGCAGATAGAAGTTGTGTGACTGGTCCAGTCATATATAGACCTGAGCTGAACTCAGGGACTTATGACTCCAGGTCCAGCATTCTATCCATGGCACCCACCTACCTTCCTAATGAGTTCTTCATTAAGAGTGAGTTTGCTATAGGCATTGAAAATTTAAGAATTTAGTCTAAAATAATGCTTTATAAGAGATTATTTCAATGAACTAAGTAGGTTAAGAGGATTTGGAGATGGAAGAGACCTTATGGAGCCTCTAACAGGGAAAGTATGATGAGGTTAGGAACTGGTCTTGTGATAACACTAGTACAGGGAACTCCCAAATGAGGAGACTAGTACGACTGCACACAGGGAACTTCTCTGAAACTTACAGACTTAGTGAGGCCCAGATACTAAGGGCTAAGTGGCTTGTCCAGGGACATACAGCTAGTATGTGGCATGGGTAGAACTTGGACCCAGGTTTTCTTAGTCATGAATTGGCCTCTCTATCCATGACATTAAAATGTACTTTTATGATGGAAGCTGAAAGAATTTTCACTGCAGGTGGTATGTGAGAAAAATTCCAATTAGATACTGTTTCAATATGTAATACACATGAAAAATGTTATATTTCCAATTAAGAATAATCTTAATGCTCATTTATAGTTATATTATAATCATGGAAGAAAGAGGTCATATTCACCTTTCTTTTTAAGAAATCATATATCCATCTAGGGTTTTGAGATTCAAGCACCAACCAATAACATATGGCCTATAATTAAATTCTGGGACAGATGGCATAGCCATTACACAAAAACTGTTCATTATTAATAAGTGTTCCATCTCAGGAAGGAATGGCAAAAAAGATATCTGTAATAAAAGATATATCAGTTGAACCAAAAAGAAAGTGTCAAATAATGTGTTTCAAGGTTTAATTTAATTTTCTGCATTTACAAGTGCAACAATTTCTCCTTTGTTGCAAAAAATAAGCTTCTTTTCCATCTGCCAAATTTAAACTGGAAACAATATGATCATATATCTTCTCTACTTTGGCTGGATCCTTGGAAAGTGTTATTTTCCCTCACTTTTGTCAAAAAGGACAAATGAAAGTTTTAAAAAAAAAACTTGTCTAGTAACCTAGGGATAAGTGGCTTATTCTCTTAACTTCTATTACTCAGTTGGTCAAAGTACCACAGATTAACAAACAATATTATAAATGAGCATGGATAAGACTCAGACCTGCCTTCTACAACCATTAACATATTGAAGAGAAATAGAAACTAAGTTTTAGTTGAATACATTATTATTTTTTTATTAAAGCTTTTTATTTGTATAACATATATATGGGTAGTTCCCCAACATTGATCTTTACAAAGCTTTCCATTACAAATTTTACCCCCAGTCCCCTCCCCTCCCCTAGATGGCAGGAAGTCCACTACATGCTAATAATGTTGAAATGCTTGAGAAGTTATGCAAGAAAAATCCTATCTACAAGAAAAAAAAAAGAATCAGAGAAAGGCAACACAATGCAAGCAAATGTCAATAGAGATCATGAAAATGTTACGTTGTGGTCCATATTTCATTTCCCTCTCTCTGGGTGTATATGGTTTTCTTCAGTGAACAATTGGAACTGGTTTGAGACAATTCTTTGTTGCAGAGAGCCACATCCCCTCCAACATTCATCGTTATCTTTTCCTGTCATTTTAGCCAATCTGACAGGTGTGTAGTGGTACCTCAGAGTTGTCTTAATTTGCATTTCTCTGATCAATAGTGATTTGGAGAGTTGAATACATTATTTCCCACTTATATGGCACCTTTCTAAGCTGTTTAAACAAATCCTTATAAACTATGCTTTCACCTTTTTAGACCCCTTAATTATCATGCTCATATATAATATCTTCAAATTTGTACCTCATTTAGATCACAGATTTCATTTTCTGCTAAAGAAAGGATAGTCAATGAGTAAGGTAGATGAACAGGTGCGGCTCTAAGTGAAGTTAGGATATTTTCGTGTAGAAGCAAAGTCTTTAAAAAACAAAAACAAAAATGGAGTTCAAATTACAAGCAAAGAGATTGAACACAAAGAGATTTAACTACTTTTTCAATGCTAAAATATTATTTATGTAAATTATGTGTTCCCCTTTGTTATGTGATACATAACCTGTGCTGTGGAATTATAAATTCTTTTTTAAATAATTTCTAATGTATTCTTATTTAGAGTATCTTTTTTTCTGTCTTCATCGATTGCAGTTCAGATCAAATGTCACCTTCTACAAAATATTTCCTGATCCTCCCTCTTCCCATTTCTGACTCTGGGGCTTTCTCTAATTTCATATAGGTTTTTGTTTTTGTTTAGCCATTTTTACTCATGTGTTACTCTTTGTGACTAGGATAGTTTACCATTTCCTTCTTCAGCTCCTTTTACAAATGAGAACATCACTAAGGCAAAAGCATTAAATGACTTCTTCTGGGTCATGTAACTAGTAAGTGTCTGAGGCCAGATTTGAATTCAGGAAAATGAGACTTCTTGACTCCAGGTCTAGCACTCTATTTATGTGTCCACCTATCTGATTCATGTAGCTCTTATGTTGGCATATTTATTTTTATTTCTCATGTTATAAGTGCTCTTTTTTCAAATTTTATAAATTATTGTAAACTTATCTTATTTGACTTTTGTATCTCCCAATAGAATTTAAGGTTCTTAAAGGAGGAACTATTTTTTCTGTGTATTTTCAGTGCCTAACCCTGTACCTTAAATTTTGCTAAACATTTATAAATGTTTATTGAATGATAAATAAACAAATAGAACATCTGTGTTCTATTTTGTATTATAATTATTTGTACCTGCACTATGTCTTTCTAGATGAGATCCATGAGAGAATATATCATGTCTTATTTATACTTGAAATGAAAATACAAACTCACCTATTGCTTCTGATGTCAACAGGAAAAGTAAAATGAAAAACAGCTATAGCTATATTCTGTGATTCCTAGATATTGTTTTTTTTAATAATGTTTCTTTCCCTCTCCCAAAAGTACTATATATTTATACAATTTAATCTCAAGAGCTTGAGAGAACTAAATATATCTTTTTTTTTTTAAATTAAAGACACCTTGAGATAAAACAAGATCAAATTTTTGAATCAGTTTTAAAAGTTCACTTTAAAACACTTAAATATCTGGTCTAAAGACAAACTCTAATAAGCTAGGAAGACTTTTTTTTTCACATATGAAAAATAGGATATAAAGATCATACCTATGGATGTCAATTTTTTGCTCTGCTTCACTTTAAGAAACTGACATCAATAAACAGTTATGAAGGGCAAAACAAAAAGTTCTGCAGTTAAATTCTAATTTTGGAGGAATTTTTAAATATCTTAGAACTGGAATAGTTAGTAGGGATACATTCCTTAATGGTAGATGGTTTAAGATAATCAGATAATTTATAATGTATCTTAGAGCATCAAATCTCAAAGAACCCGTAGGGTCAAAAAGTACACATACCTCAGGGATACTCACTTAGAAAGATCACCTATGTGAGAAACATTATTGTCTGACAAATCAAGGTACTGCAGTATTGTGCAGCTACTAATTTGGTCTGTGACCTATGAAAAGAGAAATCACATTAGTTCAACTGTGAATGTCAAAAAGGAAACATACCACAAACTCAATTCCTTCATTGTCTCCCTTAAAGTTTCATTTTCTGGTTGATAAACACTTAAAAAAAAAAAAAACTAGAAATTGGAAAGAAAAGAGAAGACTGAGCAAAAGGAGTTGAAAGATTCAGGAAATCACAGATGTTCTCCGTAACACTGCAAAACCAATGGAGTACTGCTTCTAATCTGATATAATGAAAAGAGCCACTAAACTTTAGTCTGAAATTTAGTATCGTTTGGCTCTTTAATTAAACTAGCTATATGACTAAGTGAATTTGTTTGATCTCTCTCAATCTGTTTCATCATTCATTAAATGAAGATAATTATACTTTCTTAGCAAGATTTTTTTTGTAAAAAAAGTATATATTATGTATATAAATGTGAGCTATTGATAATTGATAATTTTACTAAATTAGCTCCTATTAATTTATCCACTTGAAAATGGGCACTATGAAAATCTTTCCTCTTCAAAATTTTGAATACTTATATCTATTTTAAAACAGTTTTGGCATATATAACATTAGAGTCTCTCTATTCAAACAAAATAAAATGCCTTATTTTTCATTGGACAATAAGATGACAAATAATTCCACCAGTTTTCCTTTCAGAAGCCAGATTTTATTTTAAAACAAAACAAAACAACCAAAAAAAAAAACTTTACCTTGAGATTATTTCCTGTCAAATTGAGCCATTCCAAATAAACTAGATCCACTAGATCCTTTAGCCCCTCCACACAACTATGCTATTATGAGGCAAATTCAGCACTTTGAAATGAGTCAAAAGATTTGAACAAACAATTTTCAAAAGAAACATTACAAAGTACTATAATTTATATGAAAAATCATTCAGAATCATCAATAAAACAAATACAAATCAAAATAACTATAAGATTCTGTCTTTCTTATATTGACATACCAGTTTGTTGAGCTCTTCAACTTTTGGACATTTAGGCTGTTTTCTTTGTAATTATAATGTATGCTTTTTGATAGGTAAGCTTTTTTTTTTTTTTTTTTTTTTTTTGCCTTTTGCTGAGGCAATTGAGGTTAAGTGACTTGCCCAGGGTCACACAGCTAGGGAATGTTAAGTGTCTGAGACCAGATTTGAACTCAGGTCCTCCTGACTTCAGAGCTGGTACTCTATCCACTGTGCCACCTAGCTGCCCCTGATAGGTAAACTTTTAATATGTATTCTCCATAATGGGATTTAAAATTCAAAATTTATGATTATTTTTGTGATATTCTTGCTGCTGATTGTCAATGTTCTCCCAAAGATTTCTAGCAATCTGTAATATATGTGTGATATATATTTTTCCACATGCCAATCCAAACTGAGTTTTTATCATTTTCAGTAATTCCTGTAAATTTTTTAATTTCTAACTATTAATGAGGTTAAAAATCAGCTATCACTTTACAATCCAAATATGACATTTATTTTCTTTTTTGTGGTTACTCTTTTTATTCTGTACCACTCATTTGATTTTAATTTTTCTCTCCCTTCTCCTCAATCTATCCTTAACAGAATACTTCCTCTCAAAATCTATACAGTTAACCTTTCATTACAGTTTTAATTTATTGTGGGTCTACATAAGAAATTAAATGAGAATTTGGGGGGAGTTTTGTGGAAGCCATAGGCAAATGCCAGCAGATGACATGAAGACTATGATTAAATATTTAACCCAGATTTTACAAGAAGATACTGTAAACACCTCAAAAAAGAAAAAGAAAAAATCAGAGTTCTTTTCAGATATGAGAGATTTTCCAGATGGCTGATGTGCCACATCTCTAATTCCTGTGATATGGAAGGACAACTATGGCATTCCACATCCATAGGACCCAACCTTTTTTTTTTTTTTTTTAAGGAAGGCAGGTGCACTTCATCATCTGCTTGACAGAACCAAGATTAGTTAGATTAGTTACTAAAATTACTCAGAGTTCAGGTTCTTTTCACTTCCTTTTTGATTAAATTATCGTACCTTCAGTCACTATGCACACTACTGTTCTGCTTATGTCACTTTATACTACTTCATACAACTTGTCTGAATTCCTTCTTTTCATTCTTTTATAATAATAGCATGCAATATAGTAGACTTCCTGCCATCTAGGGGAGGGGAAGGTAATAGGGGGTAATAGGAAGGGAACAGGGAATTTGTAATGGAAAGCTTTGTAATGGTCAATGTTGAAGAACTACCTGTACATATGTTACACAAATAAAAAGCTTTAGTAAAAAAATAAATAATAGAATGAGATATTCATAGAGGGAGGAATCAGTTATTTCACTGAGCATAGAATTCTCAAATAAGCGAACATCCTATATCAACACAGGTCAGCAACTTCTCTGATAATTATGGCCTAGAGAGTCATAGAGTCCAGTTTTTAAAACTGAGTTGCAACCCCATGTGGGGTCTTATAACTGAATGAAGGGATCATGAAATTATAATTTATTATGAAAATATATGATTTGTATATCAATTTTATATGCCTATATGCTCATGTTCATGTAAAAGTTTCTCAGGCAAAAATAGATCATAAGTGGAAAAAGTTTACAGCACTGGTCTACAGCACTAAGAAATTAAATGACTTGCCAGGATGTTTCAGAAGTGAAACTCAGATCAAGGTTTTCCTGTTTCAACCTAAGCTCTCTTTCCATTACATTGTAAAATCTTTCAACACATTCATATACCACAGTTGTTGTTGTCATCATTATCAAATTGATGAATAATCATTTTATTTCAATTTTTACTACCAAAAAGTGTTATTATGAATATTTTGTTACATATAGATAGGGCTGATTTGGAGTTAGTTCTAACTAGCTTGTGGGAGTTTAATGTCACATTTTCATTGTTAGCATTTACACTTTGGAAATCAGCAAACATTACAAATCAAGGATTGATTAATCATTTGTTGATTGCATATATATTTAAGAAAATTAGAGAAAATGTGAATAACACAGATTAAACTTAAAAGTATCCTATGTAATTTTTTTTTGAAAGCCAGTTTTTAAACATTTACCAGCACACTTCTGCATATAGAATTTTTCTTTCTGTTAACTGACTTCATTGAGGTGTATGGCTAGATGTGGGACCTGGTTCAAAAAATATGAAGTTTTGTGATTTTTTTCCCAGATAATTCCAAATTGTTTCCAGAAATGATCAGTGTAACTCATAAGTCCAATAGAAATTTATTAGTATGCCTGTACTTCCACAGGCCCTCAAACATTGACTGTTTCCATTTTTTATCATCTTTTACCAATTTGCTGGAAACAAGATAAAAACTTCATAACTTTTATTTTGCATTTCTTTTATTATTAGTGATTTTTTACTCATCTTTTTTTGTAGTTGTTAATAGTTTATAAATATTCCTTTTTTTCCAAGTGAGAAATTGGGTTTATATAATTTGCTCAGAGTTACACAACTAGGTAAGTGTTAAGTGTCTTGAGACTGAATTTGAATTCAGGTCCTTTTGATTCCAGGGAGAATGCTTTATCCACTGCATCACCTAGCTGCCCCTTTACAAGTATTCTTTTGAGAACTATTCACTTCTTTTGATAATTTAACTCTTTTTTT
>JAJPUD010020863.1:10331-23952 GCA_023553655.1 Myrmecobius fasciatus | reverse complement strand
CTTATTTATTTTGCGGTTTGATTTATCAAGTTCTGAGAGAGGGAGGTTGAGATCCCTCACTATTATAGTTTTGCTGTCTATTTCTTCTTGCGTCTCTCTTAACATTTCCTCTAGGAATTTCCATGCTATACCACTTGGTGCATGTATGTTTAGTATTGATATTGCTTCATTATCTATGGTACCCTTTAGGAAGATATAATTTCCTTCTTTGTCTCTTTTAATTAAGTCTATCTTTGCTTTTACTTGGTCTGAGATCAGGATTGCTACCCCTGCTTTTTTTTGTTCACCTGATGCATAATAGATTCTGCTCCAGCCTTTTATCTTCTTATTTATTTTATGGTTTGATTTATCTGATTCTGAAAGAGCAAGTTTGAGATTCCCCACTAGTATAGTTTTGCTGTCTATTTCTTCTTGCGTCTCTCTTAACATTTCCTCTAGGAATCTGGATGCTATACCACTTGGTATTGATATTGCTTCAATATCTATGGTACCCTTTAGTAAAATATAGGTTCCTTATCTCCTTCCTTATCTCTTTTAATTAAATCTATCTTTGCTTTTACTTGATCTGAGATCAGGATTGCTACCCCTGCTTTTTTTTTTTTTTTTGTTCACCTGAAGCATAATATATTCTGCCCCAGCCCTTTACCTTCAATCTGTACATATTTCTATGCTTTAGATGTGTTTCTTGTAAACAACATATTGTAGAATTCTGGCTTTTAATCCAGTCTGCTATCTGCTTCTGTTTTCTGGGAAAGTTCATCCCATTCACATTCTCAGCTAAAATAATTAATTCTGTATTTCCTGCCATCTTATTTGCCCAAAGTTATGTTTTTCTCTTTCCTTTCCCCTTTCTCCCTCCTTCACCAGTATTTTGCTTTTGATGACCACCTCCCTCAAACAGTCCTCTCCCTTTAGAGCCCCTCCCCTCTTTTTACACTTTTCCCCTAACTCTTCTGTTTTCCCTTTATTAGTCTTTCCCTTGCTTTTCCTCCTTTCCCTCCCACTTCCCTATAAGGAGGGACAAGTTTCTCTGTGAAACCAAATATGTCTGATAGTCTCTTTTAGAGCCCAATCTGATGAGAATAAGATTTACACAATGCTCATCCCCCTCCTTTCTTTCCCTCAATTATATTAGATTTTCTTTGCCTCTTCATGAGATTTTACCTTATTTTTACTTCCTTTTTTAACCTTATTTTACCTCCTTTTTCCTCTTTTTTCCCTTCCACCTCTAGTTTCTTTTTCATATTTTCAAAGTAAAATGAAATTATGCCCTCATTCTTTAAGTATACCCATAGTAGAAATATAGTTCTCAAGAGTTCTTTCCTTTTTACCTTTTTATGCTTCTCTTGAGTTCTGTGTTTGGAGGTCAATTTTTTGTTCGTATCTGGCCTTTTCATTAGGAATAGGTGAAATTCACCTATATCATTAAATGCCCATCTTCTTCCCTGGAAGATAATGCTCATTCTAGCTGGATAGCTTATTCTTAACTATAATCCAAGTTCCTTTGCCTTTCAGAATATCTGATTCCAGGTCCTTTGATCCTTTAATGTGGAAGCTGACAGATCCTGGGTGATTCTAATTATAGTTCGTTGGTATTTGAATTGTTTCTTTCTAGCTGCTTGCAATATCTTTTCCTTGGTGCGATAGTTCTGAAATTTAGCCACGATATTCCTTGGGGATTTAATTTTGGGGTCTCTTTCAGGAGGTGATCAGTGAATTCTTTCAATGGTGATTTTACCTTCTGATTCTAAAACATCAGAGCAGTTTTCTTTCATGATTTCCTGGAAGATAATGTCTAGGTTTTTTTTTTCATCATGGCTTTCAGGAAGTCCCATAATCCTTAGATTGTCTCTCCTAGATCTATTTTCCAGGTCAGTTGTTTTTCCTAGTAAATATTTCATATTTTCTTCTATTTTTTTCATTTTTTGGTTTTTATTTGACTGATTCTTGAAGTCTTATTGATTCATTCACTTCCATTTGTTCAATTCTAATTTTTAATGTATTATTTTCTTCAGTTACCTTTTTAAAAAAAGCTCCTTTTGTAATTGGCCAATTTATTCATTGAATACTTTTTCCATTTCACTAATTTTGTTTTTCAGTAAATTGGTGTCTTTTCTATATCTCTTTTGTAAAGCATTATATGCTTTTTTTCCATTTCTTCTTGCAGTGATCTCATTTCATTTCCCCATTTTTTTTCTAACTCACTTTTGAGATTCTTTATGCAGTCTTCCAGGAAAGCCTAGTGAAATGGGGACCAGGTCATGTCTCCCTTTGTGGCTTCCTCTAGAGTTGCTTTATCTTTATGAACCTCAGGATCGGAGGTTTGTTCTTCCTTCTCTCCATAAAAGCTTTCTATGGTGAGAGGTCTTTTTTGTTTTTTATTCATTTTTTTTAAAGCTTGAGGTCTGTTTAAAGCAGAGGACTGACATCTGCTTTAATTTGCCCTGGAGCAGTTCAGCTGATTGACTTCTGGTACTGGGCTATCAGGGATAGGTCCGGCATTCTCAGTGATTTACAATCTACCTTTTACAAAAGGCAGATCTGCCAAAGCATCTGCTTGCAACCAGGGCAGATTGGACTAAGAGGCTCACAGAAACTTCCTAAGTGCTTAGAATCTTCCCCTGAGTCCCGACTCAGCTTCCTACCCTGTCTCTCAGAGCTGCGTTTGAGCTTGACAAACTAAACCCCTGCCTGACTGAAACAGACCTGTTCTGTTTTTTTTTTAATTAAAGCTTTTTATTTGTATAACATATGTATGGGTAGTTCCCCAACCTTGATCTTTACAAAGCTTTCCAATACAAATTTTACCCCCAGTCCCCTACCCTCCCCTAGATGGCAGGAAGTCCACTACATGTTAATAATGTTGAAATGCTTGAGAAGTTATGCAAGAAAAATCCTATCTACAAGAAAAAAAAAAAGAATCAGAGAAAGGCAACACAAGGCAAGCAAATGTCAATAGAGATCATGAAAATGTTATGTTGTGGTCCATATTTCATGTCCCTCTTTCTGGGTGTATATGGTTTTCTTCAGTGAACAACTGGAACTGGTTTGAGACAATTCTTTATTGCAGAGAGCCATGTCCATCAGAATTGATCATCATGTAATACTGTTGTTGCTGTGCATGATGATCTCCTGGTTCTGCTCGTTTCACTCAGCATCAGTTCATGCAAGTCCCTCCAGGCCTCTCTGAAATCGTCCTGCTGGTCGTTTCTTACAGAGCAATAATATTCCATAACATTCATATATCATAATTTATTCAGCCACTCTCCAATTGATGGGCATCCCCTCAGTTTCCAGTTTCTAGACACTACAAAAAGGGCTGCCTCAAACATTCTTGCACATGTGGGTCCCTTTCCCTCCTCTAAGATCTCTTTGGGATATAGGCCCAGTAGAAACACTGCTGGGTCAAAGGGTATGCACAGTTTGACAACTTTTTGAGCATAGCTCCAAATTGCTCTCCAGAATGGTTGGATCCGTTCACAGTTCCACTAACAATGTATTAGTGTCCCAGCCCTCCCACATCCCCTCCAACATTCATCGTTATCTTTTCCTGTCATTTTAGCCAATCTGACAGGTGTGTAGTGGTACCTCAGAGTTGTCTTAATTTGCATTTCTCTGATCAATAGTGATTTGGAGCAACTTTTCATATGACTAGAGATGGTTTTCATTTCATCATCTGAAAATTGTCTGTTCATATCCCTTGACCACTTATCTCTTGAAGAGTGGCTTGAATTCTTATATATATATGAGACAATTCTCTATATATTTTAGAAATGAGGCCTTTATCAGAACCATTAAATGTAAAGATGATTTCCCAATTTGATGCTTCCCTCCTAATCTTGTCTGCATTTGTTTTGTTTGTACAGAAACTTTTTAACTTAATATAATCAAAATTATCCATCTGGTGTTCAATTAGGAGTTCCAGGTCTTCTTTGGACATAAATTTATTCCATCTCCACAAACAGACCTGTTCTGAAGCTCTTCCAAGGTAACTTCTGGGAATGTGTTGTACTCCAAACTAGACAGTACAATAATTACTTACACAATTAAACACCTAAATTTTCTTTAAAAATTTTTTTATTAAAGCTTTTTATTTACAAAACATATGTATGGGTAATTTTTCAACACTGACCCTTACAAAGCTTTCCATTAAAATTCCCCCCCCCCAGTCCCCACCCCTCCCCTAGATGGCAGGAAAATTACTGTTAATTATGTTAAAATACTTGACAAATGGAATATGTGTATACATATTTTTACAGTTATCTTGCTGTGCAAGAAAAGTCAGATCTACAAGAAAAAAAATCTGAGAGGGGAAATATAATGCAAGCAAACATCAATAGAGAGAGAGCATGAAAATGTTTTGTTGTGGTCCACATTTCATATCCCTCTCTCTGGGTGTATATGGCTTTCTTCACTAAACAATTTGAACTGGTTTGAAATATTTCATTGTTGAAGAGAACAATGTCCATCAGAATTGATCATCATAGAGTCTTGTTGTTGCTATGTATAATGATCTAGTTCTGCTCATTTCACTCAGCATCAGTTCATGCAAGTCTCTCCAGGCCTCTCTGAAATCATCTTGCTGGTCATTTCTTATAGAATAATAATATTCCATAACATTCATACACCATAATTTATTCAGCTATTCTCCAATTGATGGACATCCATTCAGTTTCCAGTTTCTAGACTGTACAGAAAGGGATGCCACAAACATTCTTTTACATGTGGTTCCCTTTCCTTCCTTTAAGATCTCTTTGGGATATAAGCCCAATAGAAACACTACTGGGTTAAAGAGTATGCACAGTTTGATAACTTTTTGAGCATAGTTCCAAATTGCTCTCCAGAATGGTTGTATCCATTCACAATTCCATCAAAAATGTATCAGTGTCCCAGTTTTTCCACATCCCTTCCAAAATTTGTCATTATCTTTTCCTGTCATTTTAGCCAATCTGACAGGTAACACCTAAATTTTCAAGCCTAGTAGAACTTTTTGGGGGCATATAATTTGCATATGAATTTGAATGATTACATTCTTTCTTAAGAAGGAAGGATACCTCAATTAAAATTATTCTTTGAAATTTCGCCAGCTACTAATTTAGGCTCACCTTTGCTTGCTCAATATCTTTTTCAGGTTAGCATCTTTTGTATTTTGAAGGCCCACTGTAGAAGTAGGAGGACAAGCAGTAGTCAAATACTGGATCAATTGAATATGTGGGCCAGGCTGATATGAATGTTCTTTGCCTTGATTATAAATCCATTTAGCTTTTATACAGAAGATGTATTATAATAATTAACATTATACAGCATCAGTAGAGAAAAATATCAATTACAGTTCTCTACTAATTTCTTTTTATTCCATTAAGCACTCAATTAGCATTTATTAAATACCTACTATGCTCCAGATACTGTGTTATATACTGTGAGAATTATTGTCTTTGATAATTTAGTCCTGATTATTCTGTTAGTTTGTTTTATAAGATTGATAAGATTGAATTTAGATCGTTTTAACTCATAAGATTGAATCTAGATGAATTTTAGACAGAATTAATCTAGTTATTTATCAAGAGGCTTATGTTAAAGGTTAAGTTCCTTATTTTTGCAGTATTTACCTTTTGCAAAGCCAAGTCAACACAGTACCTTTCCTTGCTTCTTAAGCCAATATTACCCATGGCTAAGTTAACACTTCAATAAATTTAGTACAGCACCTGAACATTTCAGTTAGAACAATCATTTCCTTGATGGACAGACTAACATAGTATCATAGTACTACCAAATAGATGCTAATCTGGTGAGAATGTCTCCTTCCAAATCTCCCATTATATGCTCAACATGTCCTGAAATGCTGGCAACAAATGCCAAGCTATACTAAGAATGTTTTTGTATGTACCTAGCCTAACCACAAGTCAAGTGACCTGTTTCATCCAATCAAAATATGTTCAAAATAAGTTTCTCATGACTCTGAATTTCTTCTGTTCCTATTTTACTACTATAAAAAGAAGCTCTTTAATTTTCTTGCTTGTCTCTAACTACTGAAGAGTCACTGACCACAATTATTGGCAAATCTTAGCTTTGCTAATAAATTGATTGCGGTCAGAACTTTGTGTCTTAATCTCTCTCTATTCCAGATTTTACTTTCACAATACCAAGACAGAAACAAAACACTGAACCTTCTTCACACTGCAATATAAAATTGGAAGAGGCAATATCTAGAAAAAGAGGTAAGTTTATCTTATGAAACTTTGCTTCCCCGTGGCTTTTTGTTCACTGGAGTTATTGTTAATGGAAAGGGAGGAAAGGACAAGCATTTATTAAATTCTTATTAAATGCCAGACACTGTATTAAGAACTTTACAAATATATCTTAATTGAACTTATAGCAAGCCTGGGAAGTAAGGTGCTATCATGATACCCATTCACAGTTGAGGAAATTAAGGCAGATAGAAGTTGTGTGACTGGTCCAGTCATATATAGACCTGAGCTGAACTCAGGGACTTATGACTCCAGGCCCAGCATTCTATCCATGGCACCCACCTACCTTCCTAATGAGTTCTTCATTAAGAGTGAGTTTGCTATAGGCATTGAAAATTTAAGAATTTAGTCTAAAATAATGCTTTATAAGAGATTATTTCAATGAACTAAGTAGGTTAAGAGGATTTGGAGATGGAAGAGACCTTATGGAGCCTCTAACAGGGAAAGTATGATGAGGTTAGGAACTGGTCTTGTGATAACACTAGTACAGGGAACTCCCAAATGAGGAGACTAGTATGACTGCACACAGGGAACTTCTCTGAAACTTACAGACTTAGTGAGGCCCAGATACTAAGGGCTAAGTGGCTTGTCCAGGGACATACAGCTAGTATGTGGCATGGGTAGAACTTGGACCCAGGTTTTCTTAGTCATGAATTGGCCTCTCTATCCATGACATTAAAATGTACTTTTATGATGGAAGCTGAAAGAATTTTCACTGCAGGTGGTATGTGAGAAAAATTCCAATTAGATACTGTTTCAATATGTAATACACATGAAAAATGTTATATTTCCAATTAAGAATAATCTTAATGCTCATTTATAGTTATATTATAATCATGGAAGAAAGAGGTCATATTCACCTTTCTTTTTAAGAAATCATATATCCATCTAGGGTTTTGAGATTCAAGCACCAACCAATAACATATGGCCTATAATTAAATTCTGGGACAGATGGCATAGCCATTACACAAAAACTGTTCATTATTAATAAGTGTTCCATCTCAGGAAGGAATGGCAAAAAAGATATCTGTAATAAAAGATATATCAGTTGAACCAAAAAGAAAGTGTCAAATAATGTGTTTCAAGGTTTAATTTAATTTTCTGCATTTACAAGTGCAACAATTTCTCCTTTGTTGCAAAAAATAAGCTTCTTTTCCATCTGCCAAATTTAAACTGGAAACAATATGATCATATATCTTCTCTACTTTGGCTGGATCCTTGGAAAGTGTTATTTTCCCTCACTTTTGTCAAAAAGGACAAATGAAAGTTTTAAAAAAAAAACTTGTCTAGTAACCTAGGGATAAGTGGCTTATTCTCTTAACTTCTATTACTCAGTTGGTCAAAGTACCACAGATTAACAAACAATATTATAAATGAGCATGGATAAGACTCAGACCTGCCTTCTACAACCATTAACATATTGAAGAGAAATAGAAACTAAGTTTTAGTTGAATACATTATTATTTTTTTATTAAAGCTTTTTATTTGTATAACATATATATGGGTAGTTCCCCAACATTGATCTTTACAAAGCTTTCCATTACAAATTTTACCCCCAGTCCCCTCCCCTCCCCTAGATGGCAGGAAGTCCACTACATGCTAATAATGTTGAAATGCTTGAGAAGTTATGCAAGAAAAATCCTATCTACAAGAAAAAAAAAAGAATCAGAGAAAGGCAACACAATGCAAGCAAATGTCAATAGAGATCATGAAAATGTTACGTTGTGGTCCATATTTCATTTCCCTCTCTCTGGGTGTATATGGTTTTCTTCAGTGAACAATTGGAACTGGTTTGAGACAATTCTTTGTTGCAGAGAGCCACATCCCCTCCAACATTCATCGTTATCTTTTCCTGTCATTTTAGCCAATCTGACAGGTGTGTAGTGGTACCTCAGAGTTGTCTTAATTTGCATTTCTCTGATCAATAGTGATTTGGAGAGTTGAATACATTATTTCCCACTTATATGGCACCTTTCTAAGCTGTTTAAACAAATCCTTATAAACTATGCTTTCACCTTTTTAGACCCCTTAATTATCATGCTCATATATAATATCTTCAAATTTGTACCTCATTTAGATCACAGATTTCATTTTCTGCTAAAGAAAGGATAGTCAATGAGTAAGGTAGATGAACAGGTGCGGCTCTAAGTGAAGTTAGGATATTTTCGTGTAGAAGCAAAGTCTTTAAAAAACAAAAACAAAAATGGAGTTCAAATTACAAGCAAAGAGATTGAACACAAAGAGATTTAACTACTTTTTCAATGCTAAAATATTATTTATGTAAATTATGTGTTCCCCTTTGTTATGTGATACATAACCTGTGCTGTGGAATTATAAATTCTTTTTTAAATAATTTCTAATGTATTCTTATTTAGAGTATCTTTTTTTCTGTCTTCATCGATTGCAGTTCAGATCAAATGTCACCTTCTACAAAATATTTCCTGATCCTCCCTCTTCCCATTTCTGACTCTGGGGCTTTCTCTAATTTCATATAGGTTTTTGTTTTTGTTTAGCCATTTTTACTCATGTGTTACTCTTTGTGACTAGGATAGTTTACCATTTCCTTCTTCAGCTCCTTTTACAAATGAGAACATCACTAAGGCAAAAGCATTAAATGACTTCTTCTGGGTCATGTAACTAGTAAGTGTCTGAGGCCAGATTTGAATTCAGGAAAATGAGACTTCTTGACTCCAGGTCTAGCACTCTATTTATGTGTCCACCTATCTGATTCATGTAGCTCTTATGTTGGCATATTTATTTTTATTTCTCATGTTATAAGTGCTCTTTTTTCAAATTTTATAAATTATTGTAAACTTATCTTATTTGACTTTTGTATCTCCCAATAGAATTTAAGGTTCTTAAAGGAGGAACTATTTTTTCTGTGTATTTTCAGTGCCTAACCCTGTACCTTAAATTTTGCTAAACATTTATAAATGTTTATTGAATGATAAATAAACAAATAGAACATCTGTGTTCTATTTTGTATTATAATTATTTGTACCTGCACTATGTCTTTCTAGATGAGATCCATGAGAGAATATATCATGTCTTATTTATACTTGAAATGAAAATACAAACTCACCTATTGCTTCTGATGTCAACAGGAAAAGTAAAATGAAAAACAGCTATAGCTATATTCTGTGATTCCTAGATATTGTTTTTTTTAATAATGTTTCTTTCCCTCTCCCAAAAGTACTATATATTTATACAATTTAATCTCAAGAGCTTGAGAGAACTAAATATATCTTTTTTTTTTTAAATTAAAGACACCTTGAGATAAAACAAGATCAAATTTTTGAATCAGTTTTAAAAGTTCACTTTAAAACACTTAAATATCTGGTCTAAAGACAAACTCTAATAAGCTAGGAAGACTTTTTTTCACATATGAAAAATAGGATATAAAGATCATACCTATGGATGTCAATTTTTTGCTCTGCTTCACTTTAAGAAACTGACATCAATAAACAGTTATGAAGGGCAAAACAAAAAGTTCTGCAGTTAAATTCTAATTTTGGAGGAATTTTTAAATATCTTAGAACTGGAATAGTTAGTAGGGATACATTCCTTAATGGTAGATGGTTTAAGATAATCAGATAATTTATAATGTATCTTAGAGCATCAAATCTCAAAGAACCCGTAGGGTCAAAAAGTACACATACCTCAGGGATACTCACTTAGAAAGATCACCTATGTGAGAAACATTATTGTCTGACAAATCAAGGTACTGCAGTATTGTGCAGCTACTAATTTGGTCTGTGACCTATGAAAAGAGAAATCACATTAGTTCAACTGTGAATGTCAAAAAGGAAACATACCACAAACTCAATTCCTTCATTGTCTCCCTTAAAGTTTCATTTTCTGGTTGATAAACACTTAAAAAAAAAAAAAACTAGAAATTGGAAAGAAAAGAGAAGACTGAGCAAAAGGAGTTGAAAGATTCAGGAAATCACAGATGTTCTCCGTAACACTGCAAAACCAATGGAGTACTGCTTCTAATCTGATATAATGAAAAGAGCCACTAAACTTTAGTCTGAAATTTAGTATCGTTTGGCTCTTTAATTAAACTAGCTATATGACTAAGTGAATTTGTTTGATCTCTCTCAATCTGTTTCATCATTCATTAAATGAAGATAATTATACTTTCTTAGCAAGATTTTTTTTGTAAAAAAAGTATATATTATGTATATAAATGTGAGCTATTGATAATTGATAATTTTACTAAATTAGCTCCTATTAATTTATCCACTTGAAAATGGGCACTATGAAAATCTTTCCTCTTCAAAATTTTGAATACTTATATCTATTTTAAAACAGTTTTGGCATATATAACATTAGAGTCTCTCTATTCAAACAAAATAAAATGCCTTATTTTTCATTGGACAATAAGATGACAAATAATTCCACCAGTTTTCCTTTCAGAAGCCAGATTTTATTTTAAAACAAAACAAAACAACCAAAAAAAAAAACTTTACCTTGAGATTATTTCCTGTCAAATTGAGCCATTCCAAATAAACTAGATCCACTAGATCCTTTAGCCCCTCCACACAACTATGCTATTATGAGGCAAATTCAGCACTTTGAAATGAGTCAAAAGATTTGAACAAACAATTTTCAAAAGAAACATTACAAAGTACTATAATTTATATGAAAAATCATTCAGAATCATCAATAAAACAAATACAAATCAAAATAACTGTAAGATTCTGTCTTTCTTATATTGACATACCAGTTTGTTGAGCTCTTCAACTTTTGGACATTTAGGCTGTTTTCTTTGTAATTATAATGTATGCTTTTTGATAGGTAAGCTTTTTTTTTTTTTTTTTTTTTTTTTGCCTTTTGCTGAGGCAATTGAGGTTAAGTGACTTGCCCAGGGTCACACAGCTAGGGAATGTTAAGTGTCTGAGACCAGATTTGAACTCAGGTCCTCCTGACTTCAGAGCTGGTACTCTATCCACTGTGCCACCTAGCTGCCCCTGATAGGTAAACTTTTAATATGTATTCTCCATAATGGGATTTAAAATTCAAAATTTATGATTATTTTTGTGATATTCTTGCTGCTGATTGTCAATGTTCTCCCAAAGATTTCTAGCAATCTGTAATATATGTGTGATATATATTTTTCCACATGCCAATCCAAACTGAGTTTTTATCATTTTCAGTAATTCCTGTAAATTTTTTAATTTCTAACTATTAATGAGGTTAAAAATCAGCTATCACTTTACAATCCAAATATGACATTTATTTTCTTTTTTGTGGTTACTCTTTTTATTCTGTACCACTCATTTGATTTTAATTTTTCTCTCCCTTCTCCTCAATCTATCCTTAACAGAATACTTCCTCTCAAAATCTATACAGTTAACCTTTCATTACAGTTTTAATTTATTGTGGGTCTACATAAGAAATTAAATGAGAATTTGGGGGGAGTTTTGTGGAAGCCATAGGCAAATGCCAGCAGATGACATGAAGACTATGATTAAATATTTAACCCAGATTTTACAAGAAGATACTGTAAACACCTCAAAAAAGAAAAAGAAAAAATCAGAGTTCTTTTCAGATATGAGAGATTTTCCAGATGGCTGATGTGCCACATCTCTAATTCCTGTGATATGGAAGGACAACTATGGCATTCCACATCCATAGGACCCAACCTTTTTTTTTTTTTTTTTAAGGAAGGCAGGTGCACTTCATCATCTGCTTGACAGAACCAAGATTAGTTAGATTAGTTACTAAAATTACTCAGAGTTCAGGTTCTTTTCACTTCCTTTTTGATTAAATTATCGTACCTTCAGTCACTATGCACACTACTGTTCTGCTTATGTCACTTTATACTACTTCATACAACTTGTCTGAATTCCTTCTTTTCATTCTTTTATAATAATAGCATGCAATATAGTAGACTTCCTGCCATCTAGGGGAGGGGAAGGTAATAGGGGGTAATAGGAAGGGAACAGGGAATTTGTAATGGAAAGCTTTGTAATGGTCAATGTTGAAGAACTACCTGTACATATGTTACACAAATAAAAAGCTTTAGTAAAAAAATAAATAATAGAATGAGATATTCATAGAGGGAGGAATCAGTTATTTCACTGAGCATAGAATTCTCAAATAAGAGAACATCCTATATCAACACAGGTCAGCAACTTCTCTGATAATTATGGCCTAGAGAGTCATAGAGTCCAGTTTTTAAAACTGAGTTGCAACCCCATGTGGGGTCTTATAACTGAATGAAGGGATCATGAAATTATAATTTATTATGAAAATATATGATTTGTATATCAATTTTATATGCCTATATGCTCATGTTCATGTAAAAGTTTCTCAGGCAAAAATAGATCATAAGTGGAAAAAGTTTACAGCACTGGTCTACAGCACTAAGAAATTAAATGACTTGCCAGGATGTTTCAGAAGTGAAACTCAGATCAAGGTTTTCCTGTTTCAACCTAAGCTCTCTTTCCATTACATTGTAAAATCTTTCAACACATTCATATACCACAGTTGTTGTTGTCATCATTATCAAATTGATGAATAATCATTTTATTTCAATTTTTACTACCAAAAAGTGTTATTATGAATATTTTGTTACATATAGATAGGGCTGATTTGGAGTTAGTTCTAACTAGCTTGTGGGAGTTTAATGTCACATTTTCATTGTTAGCATTTACACTTTGGAAATCAGCAAACATTACAAATCAAGGATTGATTAATCATTTGTTGATTGCATATATATTTAAGAAAATTAGAGAAAATGTGAATAACACAGATTAAACTTAAAAGTATCCTATGTAATTTTTTTTTGAAAGCCAGTTTTTAAACATTTACCAGCACACTTCTGCATATAGAATTTTTCTTTCTGTTAACTGACTTCATTGAGGTGTATGGCTAGATGTGGGACCTGGTTCAAAAAATATGAAGTTTTGTGATTTTTTTCCCAGATAATTCCAAATTGTTTCCAGAAATGATCAGTGTAACTCATAAGTCCAATAGAAATTTATTAGTATGCCTGTACTTCCACAGGCCCTCAAACATTGACTGTTTCCATTTTTTATCATCTTTTACCAATTTGCTGGAAACAAGATAAAAACTTCATAACTTTTATTTTGCATTTCTTTTATTATTAGTGATTTTTTACTCATCTTTTTTTGTAGTTGTTAATAGTTTATAAATATTCCTTTTTTTCCAAGTGAGAAATTGGGTTTATATAATTTGCTCAGAGTTACACAACTAGGTAAGTGTTAAGTGTCTTGAGACTGAATTTGAATTCAGGTCCTTTTGATTCCAGGGAGAATGCTTTATCCACTGCATCACCTAGCTGCCCCTTTACAAGTATTCTTTTGAGAACTATTCACTTCTTTTGATAATTTAACTCTTTTTTT
>JAJPUD010020862.1:3138-22728 GCA_023553655.1 Myrmecobius fasciatus | reverse complement strand
CAATAAATTTGATAACCTAAGTGAAATGGAGGAATATCTACAAAAATGTAGATTGCCCAGATTAACAGAAGAGGAAATAAATTACTGAAATAGTCCCATTTTAGAAAAAGAAATAGAACAAGTTATTAATCAACTCCCTAAGAAAAAATCCCCAGGACCAGATGGATTTATATGTGAATTCTACCAAATATTTAAAGAAAAATTAACTCCAATATTATATAAACTATTCGAAAAAATAGGGAATGAAGGACTCCTACCAAACTCCTTTTATGATACAGACATGGTACTGATACCTAAACCAGGTAAAACAGAAACAGAGAAAGAAAATTATAGACCAATGTCCTTAATGAATATTGATGCAAAAATCTTAAATAAAATATTAGCAAAGAGATTACAGAAAGTCATTCCCAGAATAATACACCATGACCAAGTAGGATTTATACCAGGAATGCAGGGATGGTTCAATATTAGGAAAACTATTAACATAATTGACTCCATTAATAACCAGATTAACAAAAATCATATGATAATCTTAATAGATGCAGAAAAAGCATTTGATAAAATCCAACATCAATTCCTATTAAAAACATTAGAGAGTATAAGAATTAATGGACTTTTCCTTAAAATAGTAGGTACCATCTATTTAAAACCATCAGCTAGCATCATATGTAATGATGCTAAACTGGAACCATTCCCAATAAGATCAGGGGTGAAACAAGGTTGCCCACTATCACCATTACTATTCAATATTGTATTAGAAAGACTAGTCTTGGCAATAAGACAAGAAAAAGAGATTAAAGGAATTACAGTAGGTCATGAGGAAACCAAATTATCACTCTTTGCAGATGACATGATGGTCTACTTAGAGAACCTTAGAGAATCAACTAAAAATTATTACAATTAATCCACAACTTTAGCAAAGTTGCAGGATACAAAATAAATCCACATAAATCATCAGCATTTTTATACATCACCAACAAAATGCAACAGCAAGAGATACAAAGAGAAATTCCATTCAAAATAACTATTGATAGTATAAAATATTTGGGAATATATCTGCCAAAGGAAAGTCAGGATCTATATGAGCAAAACTACAAAACACTCTCCACACAAATAAAGTCAGATCTAAACAATTGGAAAAAAATTCAAGTGCTCTTGGATAGGTCGAGCGAATATAATAAAGATGGCAATACTACCTAAACTAATCTATCTATTTAGTGCTATACCAATCAAACTCCCAAAAGATTATTTAACTGACCTCGAAAAAATAACAACTAAATTCATCTGGAAAAACAAAAGGTCAAGAATTTCAAGGGAATTAATGAAAAAAAATGCAAATGAGGGTGGCCTAGCTGTACCAGATCTAAAACTATTTTATAAAGCAGTGGTCACCAAAACCATTTGGTATTGGATAAGAAATAGAGTAGTGGATCAGTGGAATAGGTTAGGTTCACAGGACAAAATACTCAATGACAATAGTAATCTAGTGTTTGATAAACCCAAAGACCCCAGGTTTTGGGATAGAAACTCACTATTTGACAAAAACTGCTGGGATAATTGGAAACTAGTGTGGAAAAAATTAGGCATTGACCCACACCTAACACCATATACCAAGATAAGGTCAAAATGGATTCATGATCTAGGCATAAAGAATGATATTATAAACAAATTATAACAATGTAGGATGGTTTACCTCTCAGACCTGTGGAGGGGGACGGAATTTGTGACCAAAGAAGAACTAGAGGTCATCATTAATCACAAAATAGATAAGTTTGACTATATCAAGTTAAAAAGTTTTTGTACAAACAAAAGGAATGCAGACAAGATTAGAAGGGTAGCAGTAAACTGGAAAAATATTTTTCACATCCAAAGGTTCTGATAAAGGCCTCATTTCTAAAATATATCGAGAATTGACTCAAATATATAAGAATTCAAGCCATTCTTCAATTGATAAATGGTCAAAAGATATGAACAAACAATTTTCAGATGAAGAAATTATTTCTGGTCACATGTAAAGATGCTCCAAGTCACTATTGATCAAAGAAATGAAAATTAAGACAACTCTGAGATACCACTACACACCTGTCTGATTGGCTAAAATGACAGGAAATGATAATCATAACTGTTGGAGGAGATGTGGGAAAACTGGGACACTGATACATTGTTGGTGGAACTGTGAACGGATCCAACCATTCTGGAGAGCAATTTGGAACTATGCTCAAAAAGTTATGCTAGGAGACCCACTGAGTCACAATGAAGACCCTAAGGGATGACTGGGAGAGAAGGAAATGAGGCAGGAGGTGTAGACTGCACATGGGAACAGTTTGGCTAAGACAGAAAGGGAAGGGGAACAGCTTTGTTGAGGATGGAGAGCTGGGACAGAGATGGAGAACACGGTCCATTTTGAGAACACTGCCATTGGAGGGAGAGGAGCCGGATTCAAATCTCAGTTGGACTAAATACACTGACTCTGGCCGTCGCCTCACTTAATCCAGTATGAGCACTTATGAAAATGATCAGCTGTTTTCCTTGTATTAATTTCTTCTGAGCTTTGCTCTTGTGGATGGGCAACAGGCCCGTCCTGGACTGAAATCCGCTCTGTGCTGTCTCTGCTTCCATGGAAGAAAACCAGATGGCCGACCAAACGTGTAATATCTGAGCTGGCCACAGGACGGCGCCCTTATGATTAATAGGAAGCTTTCAATGGCAATTAATTGATGGAAAAGCAGTCATTTCGGGCCTGGGATTAGCCAGGCCCTACACTGAGTGCTGGGAACACCCAGACAAAAATGTAACAGGCCCTGTTGTCAGGGATTTCCGAGAGAAATGCATATTATCTCTAGTGATCTGCCTGCCTGCCTGCCTGTCTGTCTGTGTGTGCATCTCTCTTGTTTTCCCTGTCTCTGCCCCTGTGTGAGTGTGTTTCTCTGTCTCTTTCTCTCTCTGTCTCTGTGTCTCTGTCTGTTTTCCTGTCTTTATCTCTCTCTGTTTCTCTATTTGTCTCTGTCTAGGTTTCTCTCTGTCAGTGTCTGTTTTCTGTCTTTAATCTGTCTCTCTCTGTGTGTCTCTGTCTCTGTGTTTTTGTCTTTTTTCCTTTCTCTTTTTTTCAGTGTGTATGTCTCTGTCTATATCTGTCTCTGTCTCTCTGTCTCTCATTCTTCTCTTTGTCTCTATCTCTGCCTCTCTCTTTCTGTCTGTTTGTCTATCTTGTGTGTGTGTCTGTCTACTGTCTCTCTGTCTCTCTTTCTCTCTGTCATTGTATCTCTCTGTCTTATTTCTCAGTCTCTTTGTCTCTCTTTTTGTCCCTGTTTTTATTTCTGTTTCCTGCCTGTGTGTCTCTCTTTGTCTCCTTCTCTATCTCTCCCTGTCTCTGTCTTTCTTTATGTGTCTGTGTCTCTGTTTCTGTTTATTTCTATGACTTTGTCTCTCTTTTAATCTGTTTTTCTCTCTATATCTCTTTGTCTCTGTCTCTGTTTCTCTCACTCTTTTCTCTGTCTCTTTCTGTGTGTCTCTGTCTCTCCGTCTTTGTCTCTTTTTCTCTCATTTTCTCTGTGTTTGTCTGTCTCTGTCTCTCTCCGTCTCTGTATCTAACTCTTTCTTCTCTCTTTATCTTTCTCTTTATATATGTCCAGCTATCCCGGGGCTACTCAATGAGTCATTATGTTGTATCATTTTATAAATAAGCTCATATTGGATGAAGTGAGGTGACTGCTGGAGTCCAGGTATTTAGTCCAACTGAGATTTGAATCCGGCTCCTCTTCCTCCAATGGCAGTGTTCTGAAAAATGGCCTGTGTTCTCCATCTCTGTCCCAGCTCTCCATCCTCAACAAAGCTGCTCCTCTTCCCTTTCAGTCTGGGCCAAACTACTCCCATGTGCAGTCTACACCTCCTGCCTCATTTCCCTCTCTCCCAGTCATCCCTTAGGGTCTTCATTGTGACTCAATGGGTCTCCTAGCAACAGACTTATCCCTAAAGGAAACACTAGAGGCCATGAGTCCAAATCCTGCATTGGACAGAGACCAAGGGAGATGGAGACATTTCCCTGAGATAATGAAGCTGGGAAAAGTCTGAGGAAGAATTGGAACCCAAGTCTTCCTGAGTCCAAGGATAGGGTGTGTCCATGATATCCTGCTGCGTCACAGAGAGAGGAGAGAGACAGAGACAGAGAGAGGAGAGAGAAAAATAGAGAGGAAAGAGAGACAGAGCCAGAGAGACAGAGAAGAGGAGAGAGAGAAAATCATAGAGATAGAGAGAGACACAGAGAGAACCAGGAAGAGAAACTGACAGAGACAGATATATGAACAGAGACAAAGTGACAGAGACAAATAGACAAAAAGACAGAGACAAAAGATAGAGAGATACACAGAGAGAAAGAGAGACAGAGATAGAGAAACAGAGACAAAGAGAGAAGTGAGACTGAGAAATAGAGGCAGAGACAGAGAGACAGAGACTGACACAGAAAGAAACAAACACACAGAGAAATAGAAAGAGAGAAAAAGAGAAAAAGACAGAGAATCAGAAACACCCAGAGAGAAACAGAGATAGACAGACAGAGAGAAACAGAGGCAGAGACAAATAGAGAAACAGAGAGAGATATAGATAGAATAATGGACAGAAAAAGAGTAACTCAGAGTGTTTCAATAATAACAAAGCCTATATACAGTTATTGTTATTTCTCTCATTTTGATGCAATAAAAGTTAATGAAAAAGTTTAAAAGGGATTGAAAAATAATCATTATAATTAAAATAAAATAAGCATCTTATTATCAAAAATCACATCCATTATTGCATGTCTATATAAATAATATCAGATTAAAATCCTAAAGATCCTACCTCACATAGGAAGTTTCACTCAAAGGATCCAACCATTCGGGAGAGCAATTTGGAGCTATGCTCAAAAAGTTGTCAAACTATGTATACCATTTGACCCAGCAGTGTTTCTACTGGGCCTCTATCCCAAAGAGATTTTAAAGGAGGGAAAGGGACCCACATGTGCAAAAATGTTTGTGGCAGCCCTTTTTGTAGTGGCAAGAAATTGGAAATTGAAAGGATGTCCATCAATTGGAGAATGGCTGAATAAATTATGATCTATGAATGCTATGGAATATTATTGTTCTGTAAGAAACGACCAACAGGAGGATTTCAGAGAGAGGCCTGGAGAGACTTGCATAAACTGATGCTGAGTGAAATCAGCAGAACCAGGAGAACATTATACACAGCAACAAGACTATACGATGATCAATTCTGATGGACATGGTTCTCTTCAACAATGATGTGATTCAAACCAATTGTTCAGCGATGAAGATAGTCATATACGTCCAGACAGAGGCCTGTGGGAACTGAGTGTGAACCACAACACAGCATTTTAACACTTTCTGTGAATATTTTCATGCATTTTGTTTTCCTTCTTATGTTGTTTTTTCTTCTTCTCTTTCTAGATCTGATGTTTCTTGTGCAGCAAGATAACTGTACAGATATGTATACATGTATTGTATTTGTCATATAATTTATCCTATTTAGCATGTATTAGTTTACCTGTCATCTAGGGGTGGGGGGTGGGGGGAAGGAGGGGAAAAGCTTGGGGGAAAAAACGTTTTTGCTAAGGTCAATGTAGAAAAATCACTCATATGTTTTGTAAATAAAAATCTTTATAAAAAAAAAGGAAGTTTCACTCATGACCAAGCCTAGACAGTTATTATTATACTTTCTCACATTAATGCAATCACTTTTAATGAAAAAGTTTAAGAGGTCTTTAAAAAAGAATAATTATTTTAAAAATAAAGCAACTACTAAATTATCACAAATAATATTCTACATAATATGAAATAAAATGAAATTAAAATCTCAAGAGATCATACCACAGATAGCAAGTTTCACAAGTCACCAGCCCTAAATTTTTTATTCATTATTATTTTATTATTTATTAATATTATTATTTCTTATGTTGAAGTAATAACAGTTAATGAAAAAGTTTAATTGTTCTTTGCAAAAGAATCATTATTATTAAAATAAAGCAGACCTCAAATTATCACAAGCAATATTCATTATAGTATATTCATATAATCTGAAATACTATCAAATGAGCATCTCAAGATTTCCTAGCACAGATAGTTTTAGTAATGATCAGGCCTAGATCGTAATTTTTTCTCTTATGTTGAAATAATAACAGTTAATAAATGGATTTAAAAGGTCTTTAAAAAATCATTATTATTAAAATAAAACAAGCATTAAAGTAATGCAAATAAAGTAATGCAATAAAATAATGCAAATCTTAGTATCTCACCCCGGGCTTCCCTACAGGGACAGGTCAGGGGAGGCGGGAGGATAAGGTTTTGCATTGCTTCCAGAGGTCCCTCGAGGCACTGCCCCCCATCCATGCCGGGTCTGGAGGTCCTAAGCTGAGATGAACCTGGGGGGAGGGCTCTAGCGGACTTAGAAAAGCTCCTCCCCTTCTCTTTCTCCTAGCCGAATAGAGAGGGAAAAAGGAGGGGAGTGGAAGTGCCTGGGCCAGCAAGCACACGCCCCTTCTCTGTAACTGACCCCTTAGAAACCGTCTTTTTGTTCTAAGACCCATCATCTCCTGCCTTCTCCTCCTGATAATCCTGCTTTGTAAGGAGCCACACACCTTCCCTCCCTCCCTCTTCCTGCCTCCTTCTCCTCCCATAACCCTCCCCCCGCCTCTCCTAGCCCAGACAGATGTCTATGAGCATCAAGAATCAGCCTCTAGTGTAACTAGGAGTGCAACCGGGTTTTAATTGCCCCAGACCAGTCTCCAAGTGCGCCGGGTGTAGAAGAGACTAAGAACACATTTTGTTTCTTCTCCTTCAGAAATGCATCCACACAGGTGAATGCCGTTTGCCTGGCAGGAAGTTTTTTGTTTTGTTTTGTTTGGGGGGGCGGGCGGGGAGGGCTCTATGCTTTCAATCCAAACTGTTCGGAGAGGATTGCGCTTGATGTCTTCCATGGCGATTTTGGAAAGGATCATGGAAGAAATCCTATGAATTTGGGAGAATGGGACCTAGAATGAAAGGACTTTAGTGGAGGTGAGCTCCTGTTTTGATGTGAAAGTGAGATCACACCACTGCCTTTCAAGGTTGTCTTTAATGCCCAAAAGGGTATGCTCTGGTTTTGTCTCCTAGGGGAGGTCTGTGAAATCTTTTATTTGGAGGGCCAGGCTCTCCCCTAACCCTAACTGCGCAGTAGCCTTTCTTCCTTTGAGGCTAATGAAATTTCTCTCCATCTTCTAATCAAAATCCTTGTGACTACTGTCTCGAGCCTCTACTTCCTCCCCAACCAGGTCATTCCCCTTCCTCAGTTCACTTCGTTACCTGGCCCACAATCTCACTCTCCTCCCCAACTCCTAAACTCCCACTCATACTAGGAGACTTCAACATATATACATGCATGTAACTGGATCCCCACCTTAGGCAGGAAGAGGAAACTACTGCCCAAAAGAGGCTCCTGGGATTTCCCCTAACTTTGGGGGCCTCGTTTGACAGGCTGATCTCCAGAGCCCCTTTTGTTATGAGAGGCTATGAACACATATTCAAGCATTGTCACTTTTATTATCTAGCCCTATGTCTCTAATCTCCACTTGCAGAAAATCTATTAACTGCCTCTTTCCATACAACTTCCTCTTGCCCCAAGCTCTTCATTTTTTTTATGAATTCTTACAAAAATTGTATCCTACACTTTTCAGTCAATTCAATTTTGTTTCTAAACATATGTTCTGGGGGTGGGGAGGTGGACCACACAAATGCATTTTACTGGAAGAGTTCTGCATGCTTCCCTGAAGGCTAAGTGATCTGAATGCTATTGAGGTGGGAGGAGAAGTTAAACAAACAAACAAACACCTCTTGCCTGCCTTCAAATAAGGAGAGCAAAGAATGAAAAAAATGAAGAACACCAAGCACATAAACAAACTTCCAAGGCACATCAAAGCAGGTGGAATATTGGCAAGTGACACTGGAACTTAGCTAGAAAACAAGAAGACTCAGGTTCCTATACACAAATCAGAGTTGAAGGAATTAATTTCTAAGTATTTCTTTGCAAAAGTTAGTGTTTTTAAAATAAGCCTTGGATCAACACTTTCACTAGGTCACTTATTCCCAGTTAATTCTATTCACTGAATGCCTTTTCATCAGTCTCTTCTTTCAAGTGTAAGAGACATTGGGGAAAGCTCTTTCCCCCATCCCTTATCTCTTCAGACCACAATTCTCTAACTGCAAGTGAATAAATAGGCTCAAAATGTCTTCTTTCAGGTTCCTATTGGGAAGGGAAGAAATGGAATTGTTTCTGATTATCTTGATGCACTTTAAGGTCTAATGAGGAAGACACTGAAAGCCTTGGCTGAGTATTAAGCACAGATAGCCACAAATTCTGTCCCATCTTCCCCTGAATAGTCTGCATGACCCCATTCCACTGCCCTGGTTTCGTATGCAAACGTGGAAAAACTTTCAAACAAAATAAAACCTTACACATGCTTAAACCTCAGAGCAGAGTAAAAGGCAACCAGTGTGAAGAGAGGAAAAGGAGAGCTGCTAGAAATAAATGCTTCTAATAATCATATTAAGTGTAACAGATAATTGTTTTGGGGGGGGAGGAAGGAAGGGAGGGAGTGTGTGTGTGAGTGTGTGTGTGTGTGTGTGTGTGTGTGTAATTGAAGAATGTAAACTCAATTCAGTCATTCCTTCAAATGATGGCTGATCGTTTTGATGATATTTCTCAAGTTTGCGCAAATATCGCCAGTTTGACTAAGACTTTCACAGAGTTAATCAGACATGCAGATGAATGTTCCTCTCTATGCCCAAGGCTTATGAAAATCATTAAGCCGAACTTTTTTTTGAATACTCCAGGATGCAAAGTCAGATAGTAAGTGAGCCTACTGTTGTAGTCATTGTACTTGGGAGTCAATTTGGGATTCTCATTTGGTGCTTTGGACTCCAATGCCAGCAATCCCACAACTGGACCATGTTCTCCATTTTCCTCCAACATGAAAAAAGCAATCCCTTCTGAACAAAGTTCATTCTCTCCTTTTCTCTCTCCCTCTTTCTCTCTGTCTTTTCTTTCTCTTTCTCCTCTCTCTCTGTCTCTGTCTCTCTCTCTTCTGTTTTTCTCTGTCTCTATCTTTCTCTCTCTCTCTGTCTCTCTCTTTGTGTCTCACTTTCTTTCTCTGTCTCTCTCTTCCCCTCCCTCCTTTCCCCCGTCTCTCCTCTCTCTTTCACTTTCTCTCTCTTCTCTCGGTCTCTCAAAATCCTATATTTAAAGAACACTCATTTAAATGTGCACATCTAGCTGAAGTAAATCTCTAAGGTAAATGTGAATTGAGCCTGATCTAGATCAGCTTCAGGGGTGACCATTTTTTTTATTTAAGCTTTTTATATGCAAAACATATGCATACATAATTCTTCAACATTGACCCTTGTAAAGTTTTCTGGGTTTTTTCCCTCCTATTTCCCACCCCCTCCCCTAGATGGCAGGAAGTCTAATACATGTTAATTATGTTAAAATATTTGAATATGTATATACATATTTATATAGTTATCTTGCTTTGCAGGAAAAAAAAAACCTGAGTAGGAAAACATAATGCAAGCAAACATCAATAGAGAACATGAAAATGCTATGTTGCGGTCCAGACTCAGATCCCACAAGCTGTTCCCTGGGTGTAGGTGGCTTTCTTCAGTACTGAACAACTGGACCTGGTCTAAAACCTCTCATTGTTGAAGAGAACCATGTCCTTCAGAATTGATCATCGTATAGTCTTGTTGTTGCCATGTACAATGATCTCCTGGTTCTGCTGATTTCACTGAGCATCAGTTCATGCAAGTCTTTTCTCATACAGCCCTGCATATACTCTGGCCGACTCACTGTTCCTCACACACACAGCATCATCTCCTGACCCTGTATTGTTTCTATGGCTGTTTCACAACTTCAGCAAAGTGGTCTCCGAGTTGTCTCCTTTGCTTCCCAGGGTCTTTTCCCTTACATGATGCATCCCTGGTGCAGACCTTTGTTTGGAGCCTTCAGCAAATCCCCTTTACTCCTGGATGCACTCCTGATATTCTGAAATTTTATATCTTCTTTCCACAGGCTTCCTCCACCTGCCCTCCCCTTCTCCAACTTTTTGTTTTTGTTTTGCTTTGTTTTTCTTCATTTGAGAGAACTTGCTGCACTCCTCTGGCTCTCAGAGTCTCTTTATCCTTGATGATCACTTCAGCCCTGGAACTCACACCCTAGTGCCTCTGCCTCTAAATGGAACCCCAAACCTCCTTCTTAGAAGGGCACCTGAGCCAGCCATCTCTTCATTTTCACTAAGCTAATCCCATACTATATACCTTCTTCTTACCTTCTCCCTTATTCCGCTCTCTCAGTCTCTGTCTCTATCTCTCCCTGTCTCTGTCTTTCTGTGTCTGTGTCTATTTCTCCTTGTCTCTATGACTTTGTGTCCCTTTCTGTCTTTTTTTTCTGTCTGTCTCTCTCTTTTTCTCTGTCTGTTTCTCTCTGTCTTTCTGTCTGTTTCTCTCACTCCTTGTTCTGTCTCTCTCTGTGTGTCTCTGTTTCTCTATCTTTGTCTCTTTTTCTCTGGGTGTTTGTCTCCACCCATGTTTGTCTCTGTCTCTCTGTCTCTATCTCTCTTTATCTCACTCTTCTTCTCTCTTTGTCTCTGTTCCTCTATGTCTCTCTGATTATCTGTGTCTGTGTATTTCGTCTCTTTGTGTGAGTGTGTCTATTGTCTCTGTGTCTCTTTCTCTCTCTGCATTTGTCTCTATCTCTCTGTCTTCTGTCTCAGTCTCTTTGTCTCTGTCTCTTTATGTCTCTCTATCTTTCTATGTCTCCTGTCTTTTCCTCTCTCTCAGTCTCTCTGTGTCTATCTCTCCCTGTCTCTGTCTTTTTTCTGTGTCTGTGTCTGTGTCTGTGTCTCTGTTTGTCTTTGTCTCTATGACTTTATCCATCATTCTATTTTTCTTTCTGTCTCTCTTTTTTTGTTTGTCTCTATCTGTTTCTCTCTGGCTATCTCTGTTTCTCTTTCTGTCTTTTATCTGTCTCTCTCAGATCTCTGTATGTTTGTCTCTTTCTGTGTCAGTGTCTTTCTCTTTGTCCCTGTCTCTGTTTCTCCGACTTTCTTCTCCCTTTGCCTCTCTTTCTCTCTCTGTCTCTTTTTCTCTCTGTGTATCTCTCTTTTGTCTGTTTGTCTATGACTAAGTCTGTCTCTGTGCACTGTCTCTCTGTCTCTTTTTCTCTGTCTCTGTCTGCATCTGTCTCTGTATCTCTCTGCCTCTTTCCCACTGTGTCTTCTGTTTCAGTCTCTTTGTCTCTGTCAATTTGTTTCTGTTTCTATGTCTGTCTGTCATTTTCTCTTTCAGGTTCTCTCTGTCTCAGTGTCTCTCTCGCTCCCTGTGTTTCTCTCTCTGTCTGTCTCTGTCTCTGTCTGTCTGTGACTGTCTCTGTCTCTCTCTGTCTGCGACTGTCTCTGTCTCTCTGTCTTCTGTCTCTGTCTCTCTCTTTCCTCTCTATTTTTCTCTGTCCTCTCTGGCTCTGTCGCTCTCCTCTATCTGTGAGGCAGCAGGAGCTCATGGACACAAACGTACCCTTGGACTCAGGAAGACTTGGGTTCCAATTCTTCCTCAGACTTTTCCCAGCTTCATTATCTCAGGGAAATTTCTGCATCTCTCTTGGTCTCTGTCCAATGAAGGATTTGGGCTCATGGCCTCTAGTGTTTCCTCTGGGGATAAGTCTGTTGCTAGGAGACCCACTGAGTCACAACGAAGACCCTAAGGGATGACTGGGAGACAGGGAAATGAGGCAGGAGATGTAGACTGCACATGGGAGCAGTTTGGCCCAGACTGAAAAGGAAGAGGAGCAGCTTTGTATAGGATGGAGAGCTGGGACAGAGATGGAGAACACGGACCATTTTTCAGAACACTGCCATTGGAGGGAGAAGAGCCGGATTCGAATCTCAGTTGGACTAAATACACTGACTCCAGCAGTCGCCTCACTTAATCCAATATGAACTTATTTATAAAGTAATACAACATACTGATTCATTGAGTAAGCCCGGGATACCGAGACAGATCTACCTTTGCAGGGTTGTTTTAATAAAGGTCCCATATAAGTCAAACTTGTGATACTCCGTTGATCATTTTCTTTCCAAGGTAAGAACACTTAGGAAAAGGATCAGCTGTTTTCCTTTTATTTATTTTTTCTGAGCTTTGCTCTTGTGGATGGGCACCAGGCCCATCCTGGCCTGAAATCCGCTCCGTGCTGACTCTGCTTCCATGGAAGAAAACCATGTGGCCTTTGAAATTTTCTAGGCAAAGAATAGAACAAGACACTGTATTGGGTGGGGGGGACGTACTAGGAATCCCGGCCGACATCGGGGGGATCCATCACTTCCCTTCTCTTCCAAAATCCAGCCTTTCCTTGGATGCTTTTCTGCTGGCTTCATGCCCTTTCAATGACTGGTAAGTGGCTCCTATCAGTGAAAATCCAGAAAATGTGGGATTGAAAATGAGCCAGAGTGTAATACCAGGGTGTGGACACCGGATGGCCGACCAAATGTGTAATATCTGAGCTGGCCGTAGGACGACGAACTTATTATTAAGATTACCTGCTGTTTCGACTTTAGACACAAGATGTCAGCAAGAGACCGTATTATAATTTTAAATTGCAATTAATTCATGAAAAAGCAGTAATTTGGCGCCTATTATTTGCCAGACCCTACACTGAGTGGTGGGAACACAAACACTAACATGAAACAGTCCCTTTTTTCAGGGATTTCATGTATAAATGCATATCATATATCAAATATACAATTGCGAAAGTGAGAACCTCATGTATCCCCAGCATCCCAGCAGGGTCCCAGGGGAGCCAGCCTCCTGAAACCCAAGAAAGCCTATCCCTCCTGATGATGGGGCCCCCAGGTTGGTGCAAAATGCAGAACTAAGTCTTTTTGTGGCTTCCAATTGCCATAGTCCTTCAAAATCAAACTCAGTAAACTGAGGAACTTTGTGATAGGGCCTTTTTGTGAGCATGGCTTTCCCTTCACAAATCCACATTTCAGTGATGAACTAAGTATGGAAACCAGTAATTACTTCATTTGTTTTCCCCTATCTTTCTGATTAACTCTGTGTAAGAGTTTTTCTCTCACTCCTCTCTTTCTGCCTCCCTCTCTCTCTGTCTCTGTCTCTCTTTCTCTGTCTCTCTCCTGTCTCTGTTTCTCTCTCTCTGGCTCTGTCTCTCTGTTTCTCCTCTCTGTCTCTCTTTCTTCTCTTTGTCTCTTCTCTCTCTCTCTCTCTCTCTGTCCTCTCTTTCTCTCTCCTCTCTTTGTCACTCTCTTTTCTCTGTCTCTGTCTCCTTGTCTCTCCATCTCTGTCACTGTCTCTCTCCCTGTTCTCTCTGTGTCTCTCCTCTATCTATCTCTCCTTATTGTCTTTCTCCCTCCAATGGCAGTGTTCTGAAAAATGGTCCGTGTTCTCCATCTCTGTCCCAGCTCTCCATCCTATACAAAGCTGCTCCTCTTCCTTTTCAGTCTCTGCAAAACTGTTCCCATGTATAGTCTACACCTCCTGCCTCATTTCCCTCTCTCGCAGTCATCCCTTGGGGTCTTCATTGTGACTCAATGGGTCTCCTAGCAACCGAATTAGCCCTAGAGGAAACACTAGAGGCCATGAGTCCAAATCCTTCCTTGGACAGAGACCAAGGGAGAGGCAGAGATTTGCCTGAGATCATGAAGCTGGGAAAAGTCTGAGGAAGAATAGGAACCCAAGTCTTCCTGACTCCAAGGGTAGGTTGTGTCCATGAGATCCTGCTGCCTCACAGAGAGAGGAGAGAGACAGAGACAAAGAGAGGACAGAGAAAAATAGAGAGGAAAGAGAGAGAGAGAGAGAGAGAGACAGAGAGACAGAGACAGAGACAGAGACAGAGACAGAGACAGAGAGATAGAAGGAGACACAGAGAGAACCCGAAAGAGAAACTGACAGACATACAGAGACAAAGACACAGAGACAAAGAGACTGAAACAGAAGACATAGAGGGACAGAGGCGGAGAGATACCGAGACAGATGCAGACAAAAACAGATAGAAAGAGACAGACAGAGAAACAGTACAAAGAGAGACAGACAAATACACACACAGAAAGAAAATAGACAGACATACAGATAGACAAACAGACAAAAGATAGAGAGATACACAGAAAGAAAGAGAGACAGAGAAGGAGAGGCAAAGAGAGAAGAAAGGCAGAGAAACAAAGACAGGGACAAAGAGAAAGACACTGACCCAGAAAGACACAAACACACAGATAAATGAGAGAGACAGAGAAAAGAGAGAAAGAGAAACAGACAGAAATAGAGACAGAGCCAAACAAAAAAAGAGAGACAGAGAGATATAGACAAAAGTAGACAGAAAGAAAGACAGATAAAGTCATAGAGAGAAAGACAAACACAGACACAGACACAGAAAACAAATAGAGACAGGGAAAGATAGAGATAGAGACACTGAGAGAGACATAGAGAAACAGAGACAAAGAGAATAGAAGAGTAAGGGACTGAGAGATAAAGACAGACATAGATGGAGAAAAACACCCAGAGAAAAAGAAACAAAGACACAGAGGCAGACACAGAGAGAGACAGAGCAAAGAGTGATAGAGAAACAGAGAAAGCAAGAAAGAGAGAAACAGAGACAGAGACAAATAGAGAAATACAGAGATACAGAGAGATATAGAGACAAAAACAGAAAGATAGAAAGACAAAGTCATAGAGACAAAAGCAAACAGAGACACAGACACAGAAAAAAGACAGAGCAGGGAGAGATAGAGACAGAGAAACTGAGAGAGAGACATAGAGAAACAGAGACAAAGAGAGAAGTGTGAGAGACAGAGACAGAGAGAAACAGAAACAGATAGAGACAGTCATGGATGGTGACAAAAACCCAGAGACAAAGACACAAAGAAAGAGACACACAAAGAGAGAAGGAGCAAAGAGTGATAGAGAAACAGAGAAAGAAAGAGAGAAACAGAGACAGAGACAAATAGAGAACAGAGAGATACAAAGAGACATAGAAACAAAACAACAGACAGATAGAAAGAGAGACAAAGTCAGAGAGACAAAGAGAAACAGACACAGACAGAAAAACCAAGACAAGGAGAGATAGAGATAGAGAGACTGAGAGAAAGAGAGACAGAGAAACAGAGACAAAGAGAGTAGAAGAGTGAGAGACAGAGACAGAAACAGAGATAGAGACAGACATGGATCGAGACAAACACCCAGAGTTCAAGAGACAAAGACAGAGTGACAGAAAAAAACACAGAGAGAGGCAGAAACAGGGAAAACAAGAGAGAGATGCACACAAAGAGAGACAGACAGACAGACAGATCACTAGAGATAATATGCTTTTCTCTCTAAAATCCCTGACAACAGGGAATGTTACATTTTAGTCCATAGCAAGCACTCTCAATTCATTTGCATTCCCCAGAGGAAGGATGACAATTACAGTTACAAATTTTTCAGAGGCCAATATATCTTTATACAGAGAATCATGACATATGAGGGGGGAAAATGGGTGTAATCATCTACAACAACCTATACATGAAAGAAAGACCTACTATAATATACCCAAAAGGTCATATTATACAAGTGGTCATAGAAACCATAACTAATTCATATGAAACACATCCATCAAGTCCCAGAAAACAAGCAGTCAGCACATATTTATTTGCATTGAATATTTACAAGTAGTAAATATTAGTACTAATTTACCATATATGTGAGTAATACTATTTAGTATTAGTATGTAGTATTGCTCACACAGGTTTCATTTTTTAATTCCTCATTGTTGATTTGACGTAAGATTTGCACAATGAAGGTAAGCAAGTTACTTCAGGGGAACATTGTAAGTTGAACGTGTGAAAGAGTAATTATTCTGAAAGCTAGAGTAAATGCAAAGAAAAACACCTGCCTAACCAATCACGCTATAACTGTTTTAAGAACTTTTAAATGTTCATAAGCATATTTCACCCAACATAATTTCTGTTAAGGACCATGCCTAAGTGTGAAACCCAGAAAGCCTGCAACTGCTTCTCAGTCTCCCTGTATCGTTATCATCCTCTCACATGAAGGGACCTATTCTGTGGGTCGGAATTAGATCCCCAGCAGCCACTAGCAGGTGGCTCTCATGACTAGCTTCTCCACTTCAAATAAACCAATCTATCTGCTATCTTGTAGAATTTGCCAGTTCTTCCCTCTGTATCTTTGCCTATGCCAGTTCCACACAGAAGAGCTCCATACTTAACAATGCATATGTCTGTTCACTGTTGCTGTTGTTGTCATTTTCAGTCATGTCCAACTCTCCATGACGCCATTTGGGTTTTCTTAGCAAAGCTCCTGGAGCGGTTTGCTAACTTCCTTCTCCAGCTCATTTTACAGATGATGAAACTAAGGCACGGAAACTCATAGGGTGTGAAAAGAGCTCCACTTTGTTATGTTGTAATCTTGTTGATATACAGTTTTGCAATTGTGATCAGTGCATGAACAGTAGGCAATCCCCAAACACCATTTAGACAAGCAGCTCGTGGGTATTGTGTATGCATGGGATTTGCCAATGGGAGGAGAGCCGGCCCAGCCACATCAGCAAGCAGCTCACAGGCAAGAGGCCCTGTCAAGGCATCCCTGCTCACCAGCAACCAGCTGTGACCCTCAGGCTCAACCCATTCCCATGCCGCACACCAATACTCCTTGCTCAACAAGGGTGTTTCTGCCTGTTACATTTTCGTCTGGGTGTTCCCAGCACTCAGTGTAGGGCCTGGCTAATACTAGGCCTGAAATGACTGCTTTTTCATCAATTAATTGCCATTGAAAGCCTCCTATTAATCACAACGGTGCCGTCCTGTGGCCAGCTCAGAGAGTACACATTTGGTCGGCCATCTGGTTTTCTTCCATGGAAGCAGAGACAGCACAGAGCGGATTTCAGTCCAGGACAGGCCTGTTGCCCATCCACAAGAGCAAAGCTCAGAAGAAATAAATACAAGGAAAACAGCTGATCATTTTCATAAGTGCTCATATTGGATTAAGTGAGGCAACTGCTGGAGTCAGTGTATTTAGTCCAACTGAGATTTGAATCCGGCTCCTCTCCCTCCAATAGCAGCGTTTTGAAAAATGGACAGTGTTCTCCATTTCTGTCCCAGCTCTCCATCCTCCACAAAGCTGTTCCTCTTCCTTTTCAGTCTGGGCCAAACTGCTCCCATGTGCAGTCTACACCTCCTGCCTCATTTCCCTCTCTCCCAGTCATCCCTTAGGGTCTTCATTGTGACTCAGTGGGTCTCCTAGCAACAGACTTAGCCCTAGAGGAAACACTAGAGGCCATGAGCCCAAATCCTGCATTGGACAGAGACCAAGGGAGATGCAGAGATTTCCCTGAGATCATGAAGCTGGAAAAGTCTGAGGACGAATTGGAACCCAAGTCTTCCTGAGTCCAAGGGTAGGTTGTGTCCAAGAGATCCTGCTCCCTCACAGAGAGAGGAGAGCAACAGAGACAAAGAGAGGAGAAAGAAAAATAGAGAGCAAAGAGAGAGACAGGGAGAGCGACACACACACAGAGAAACATAGAGATACAGAGAGAACTTGAAAGAGAAACTTACACATAGATATACAAACAGAGACAAAGAGACAGAGACAAAGAGACTGAAACAGGAGACACAGAGGGACAGAGGCAGAGGGATACAGAGATTGATGCCAACAAAGACAGAGAGAAAGAGACGGACAGAGAGACAGTACACAGAGAGACAGACATACACACACAGAGAAAAAAGATAGACAGATATATACATAGACAAACAGACAAAAGACACAGAGATACACAGAGAGAAAAAGAGACAGAGAGAGAGAAAGAGAAGCAAATAGAGAAGAAATGCAGAGAAAGAGAGACAGGGACTAAGAGAAAGACATTGACACAGAAACAGACAAACACAGAGAAATGACAGAGACAGAGAAAAGAGAGAAAGAGAAACAGAGATAGACAGAGAGACAGAGAGAAACAGAGACAGAGACAAACAAGAAAATAGACTCACATTCCAAAGGAGTTAGGAAACCTCCAGGTGGCCAGCCTCGACTTCCCCCTTATCTGGATGACCCAGACTTTCTGTCTTCTCCCAGTTCTGGCATCCTACTCCTTACCTGCCAAAACAGAATTTATGGTTTCCTATGACACCACATGTGCTCAGCTGTTCCCATGAGTTCTTTCTCTCCCTGAGCTATGGAACCCTATGTAATGTTTGAAGTCCCTTGATGGGGTCGCTGAATACTTTGCATTCAGTCGGCTGACCTTGCTGTCGGTCCTATAGTCTCTGGCCTGGACTGCATGCTTTGAGACATGAGTCCCACCAGTCCTGATCCATAGCTTGCTGATGATTTTAAAAAGATGCTACTGATCATTTTAAGGAAAGGCCCATTTATTCCTATACTCTCTAGTGTTTTTAATAGGAATGGATGTTGGATTTTACCAAATGCTTTTTCTGCATCTATTGAGATAATCATATGGTTTTTTGTTAGTTTGGTTATTAATATAATGAATTATGCTGATAGTTTTCCTAATATTGAACCAGCCCTGCATCCCTGGTGTAAATCCAAACATTCAAAGAACAATTAATTTCAATACTATATAAACTATTTGAAAAAATAGGGAAAGAAGGTGTACTACCAAATTCCTTCTATGATACAGATATGGTGTGTATAGCTAAACCAGGTAGGGAGAAAACAGAGAAAGAAAACTATCGAACAATTTCCCTAATGAATATTGATGCAAAAATTTAAAATAAGATATTAGCTATGAGATTACAAAAACTCATCCCCAGGATAATACACTATGACCAAGTAGGATTTATACCAGGAATGCAGGGCTGGTTCAATATTAGGAAAACTCTCAGCATATTCAGTTATATTAATAGCCAAACTAACAAAACCCATATGATTATTTCAATAGATGCAGAAAAAGCTTTTGATAAAATCCAACACCCATTCCTATTCAAAATACTGGAGAGTATAGGAATAAATGGGCTTTTCCTTAAAATGATGAGTAGTATCTACTTAAAGCCATCAGCAAGCATCATAAGTGATGGAGTCAAAGTAGAGCCATTCCCAATAAGATCAGGAGTGAAACAAGGCTGCCCACTGTCACCATTATTATTTAATATTGTGTTAGAAATGTTAGCTTTGGCAGTAAGAGAAGGAAAAGAGATTAAAGGAATTAGAGTAGGTCATGAGGAACCCAAATTATCACTCTTTGCAGATGACATGGTGGTATAGTTAGAGAACCCTAGAGACTCAACTAAAAAACTACTAGAAACAATTCACAACTTTAGCAAAGTTGCAAGATACAAAATAAATCCACATAAATCATCAGCATTTTTATATATTACCAAAAAAGTTCAGCAGCAAGAAATACAAAAAGAAATTCCATTCCAAATAACGGATGGTAGTATAAAATATTTGGGAATCTGTCTGCCAAGGAAAAGTCAGAAACTATATGAACTAAACTACAAAACACTTGCCACATAAATAAAATTAGACCTAGTCAATTGGAAAAACATTAAATGCTCATGAG
>JAJPUD010020861.1:7140-23953 GCA_023553655.1 Myrmecobius fasciatus | reverse complement strand
TCCTTTATGATCAGTAGCAGCAAGCATCATATATAATGGGGACAAATCAGAACCATTCCCAATAAAATCAGGAGTGAAACAAGGCTGCCCACTATCACCATTACTATTTAATATTATATTAGAAATGTTAGCTAGGGCAGCTAGGTTGCGCAGTGGTTAGAGCACCAGCCCTGAAGTCAGGACAACCTGAGTTCAAATCTGGTCTCAGACACTTAACAGGTCCTAGCTGTGTGACCTTGGGCAAGTCACTTATCCCCAACTGCCTCAGCACAAAAAAAAAAATGTTAGCTTTGGCAGTAAGAGAAGAAAAAATGATTAAAGGAATTAGAGTAGGTAATGAGGAAACCAAATTATCACTCTTTGCAGGTGACATGATGGTATATTTAGAGAACCCTAGAAACTCGACTAAAAAATTACTAGAAACAATTCACAACTTTAGCAAAGTTGCAGGATACAAAATAAATCCACATAAATCATCAACATTTTTATATATTACCAACAAAGTTCAGCAGCAAGACATAAAAAAAGAAATTCCATTCAAAATAACTGTTGATAGTATAAAATATTTGGAAATCTATCTGCCAAGGAAAAGTCAGAAACTATATCAACTAAACTATAAAACACTCTCCACACAAATAAAGTCAGACTTAGTCAATTGGAAAAATATCAAATGCTCATGGGTAGGCCGAGTGAATATAATAAAAATGACAATACTACCCAAACTAATTTACTTATTTAGTGCCATACTAACCAAACTCCCAGGAAATTATTTTACAGATCTAGGAAAAAATAGTAGCAAAATTCATCTAGAAGAACAAAAGGTCAAGAATTTCAAGGGAATTAATGAAAAAAAAATGCTGATGCAGGTGGCCTTGCTGTACCAGATCTAAAACTATATTATAAAGCAAAGGTCATCAAAACCATTTGGTACTGGCTAAGAGATAGAGTAGTCGATCAATGGAATAGGATAAGAACACATGACAAACTAGACCATAACTGTAGCAATCTCGTGTTTGACAAACCCAAAGACCCCAGCTTTTGTGATAAGAAGTCACTATTTGACAAAAACTGCTGGGAAAATTGGAAACTAGTATGGAAGAAATTAGGGCTTGACATAGTGATATTACAAGCAAATTAGAGGAACATAGGATAGTTTACCTCTCAGACCTGTGGAGAAGGAAGAAATTTGTGTCCAAAGGAGAACTGGAATTCTTAATTGAACACCAGATAGATAATTTTGATTATATTAAGTTAAAAAGTTTTTGTACAAACAAAACTAATGCAGACAAGATTAGGAGGGAAGCAATAAATTGGGAAATTATATTTATAAGAATTCAAGCCACTTTCCAATCATTAAATAGTCAAAGGACATGAACAGACAATTTTCAGATGAGGAAATTAAAACTATTTCTAGTCATATGAAAAGGTGCTCCAAATCACTATTGATCAGAGAAATGCAAATTAAAACAGCTCTGAGATACCACTACACATCTGTCAGATTGACTAAAATGACAGGAAAAGATAATGACGAATGTTGGAATGGATGTGGGAAAACTGGGACACTGATGCATTGTTGGTGAAACTGTGAACAGATCCAACCATGCTGGAGAGCAATTTGGAACTATGCTCAAAAAGTTATCAAACTGTGCATACCCTTTGACCCACCAGTGTTTCTATTGGGCCTATATCCCAAAGAGATCTTAAAAGAAGGAAAGGGATCCATATGTGCAAAAATGTTTGTGCAGCCCTTTTTGTAGTGGCTAGAAACTGGAAAGTGAATGGATGCCCATCAATTGGAGAATGGCTGAATAAGTTATGGTATATGAATATTATGGAATATTATTGTTCTGTAAGAAACGACCAATAAGATGATTTCAGAGAAGCCTGGAGAGACTTGCATGAACTGATGCTAAGTGGAATGAGCAGAGCCAGGAAATCAATATACATGGCAACAACAAGACTGTATGATAATTAATTCTGATGAACATAGTTCTCTTCAACAATGAGATGTTTCAAACCAGTTCCAATTGTTCAGTGATGAAGAGAGCCATATACACCCAGAGAGAGGCCTGTGGGATCTGAGTGTGGACCACAACATAGCATTTTCACGTTCTCTATTGATGTTTGCTTGCATTTTGTTTTCCTTCTCAGTAGAGCAAGATAATTATATAAATATGTATACACAAAAAAGAGATAGGAAATAAATGAATATTTCATGACATCACATTATTTATACTTATTTAGTAATCTCCTCAAGGTTATCTTTTGCCTTTTTAAAAATTTTATTTGCAATGCTTCACACAGTGCCTGGCACAGATAGTAAATGACTAATAAATGTTAATTGACTGATTTAAATGGTTAAAAAAATATCCATTTTTTCATTTAATAGTATTTTATTTTTTCTAATTACATGTTAAGATAGTTTTCTTTTTAATATTTTATTTTTCCGTTACACATAAAACAATTTCTTACATTTGTTTTTAAAATTTTGAGTTCAGAATCTTCCCCTTCTTTCCCACATCCCCTCATTGAGAAGATCCATGTAAAGCATTTCTATAAAACTCAAGCTGCAACATCTCCTTTCCTCAAAAAGAATTTTGAGAAAAAAAAGTTTTGAAAAGTATTCTTCAATCTGTATTCAGACATAATCAGTTCTTTCTCGGGGTATGAATAGTATTTTTATTTTTTTGTTGAAGTTTTTTTTATTTTCAAAATATATGCAAGGATAATTTTTTCAACACTGACACTTGAAAAACCTTGTGTTCCAATTTTCCCCCCCTCCAACCCCTCCCTTAGATGGCATATAATTCAATATATGTTAATCATGGTAAAAATATATGCTAAATCCAAAATAGGCATACATATTTATACAATTATCTTGCTGCACAAGAAAAATCATATCAAAAAATGAGAAAAAATAAAATTCAAATCACAACAAAAAGAGTGAAATGCTATGTTGTAATCCACCCTCAGTTCCCATAATTCTCTCTCTGGGTGTAGATGGCTCTCATCATCATAACATCACTGGAACAGATCTGAATCATCTCATTGTTGAAGAGAACCATGTCCATCAGAATTGATCATCATATAATCTTGTCGTTGCTGTGTACAGTGATCTCCTGGTTCAGCTCCCTTCACTTAGCAACAGTCTCTCCAGACTTCTCTGAAATCATCCTGTTGATTTTTTCTTATAGAACAATAATAATGAATAGTATTTTTAATCATGTCTTTCAGAGTAGTTTTGGATCATTGTATTGCTGAGAATAGCAAGGTTATTCACAGCTTTATCTCCCACAGCTTTGCTATTACTATGTGCACAGTACATTTTACTTTGCTTGAGCTCAGGAAGGACTTTCTAGGTTATTTTGATACCATCCTGCTCATCATTTCTTATGATTTCTTCACAATCATATATGACAGTTTAGTCAGCCATTCCCCAATTGATGGGAATCTCCTCAATTTCCAATTCTTTGCCCTAAGAACTGTTATAAATATATTTGTACATATAGATCCTTTATTTTTTTAATCTCTTTTGAGATACATGCCTAGTAGTAGCATTATAAGGACAAAGCATGTGCATAATTTTATAGTAGTTTAGACTATAAAAATCATATATTTTGATCATTTATCAATTGGGGAATGGCTTTTAAAAATATAAAATGGATTCAGTTTTCTATACATTTCAGAAATGAAGACTTCATCAGAGAAACTTGCTTCAAAATTCTTTTCCTGATTACTATTGCTAATTGTATATGCTCCCTATTTATTCTATTTTCTTTCCTTTCACCCTAAGTGTTTTGCTTCTGACCAATCTCTCCCTCAATATGCCCTCTCTTCTATCACCTTTCCCTCTTCTCCCATCCTCTTTCCTTCCTACTTTCCTGCAGGGTAAGATAGATTTCTATGCATATATTGAATGTGTTATTTACTCTTTGAGCCAGTTTCTTTGAGAATAAGGTTCACTCACCCCTCCTCTCTGTCTCTTCCCCTCCACTGTAAAAGCTTTTTTTTAACTTCTTTTATGACAGACAATCTATGCCATTCCACCTCTTCTTTTCCATTTCTCCCAGTATATTCCTCTCTCACCCTTAATTTTGCTTTTTAAATATTATCTTTGTATATTCAACTCACACTTGTGCTTTCTATCTATACTCTTTCTAACTGACACAATAATGAGAAAGTTCTTATGAGTTACAAGTATCATCTTCTCATGTAAGAATGTAAAAAGATAAACCTTTTATTAAGTCCCTTATGATTTCTCTTTCCTGACTACCTCTTTATGCTTCTGAATTTTGTATTTGAAAACCAAATTTTCTATTCAGCTCTGGTCTTTTTATCTTTAATGCTTAAAAATGTTCTTTTCCATTGAATGCCCCCCCCCCCCCCCCCCCCCTCTCCCCCACCCCCCCCCCCCAGCCAAAGGATCATACTTATTTTTGCTGGGTAGGTGATTCTTGGTTGTAATTCTAGCTCCATTGTTTTGCAATATATTATATTCCAAGCCCTTCCATCCTTTAAAGAGTAAGTTGCTAAATCTTGTGTTATCCTTGTGGCTCCACTATACTTGAATTGTTTCTTTCTGGATATTTGCAATATTTTCTCTTTGATCTGGGAATTCTGGAATTTGACTATAATATTCCTGGGAGTTTTCATCTTGGAATCCTTTTTAGGAGATGACTGGTAGATTCTTTCAATGTCTAATTTACCCTCTAGTTCTAGAATATCAGGACAGTTTTCCTTAATAATTTCTATGTTCTTTTTCTGACAATGGCTTTCAGGTCATTCAATAATTTTTAAAGTACCTCATGTGAATCTATTTTCTAGATAAGTTGTTTTTCACATTTGATTCACATATTTTACATTGTTTTCTATTTTTTCATTCTTTTGGGTTTGCTTTATTGTTTTCTTATATTTACAATTTATTATTATATTTATTATGTTATTTATCTTGTTTTATTATATCTTGATTTCTCATAAAGTCATTTGCTCAATTCCAATTTTTAAGAAATTTTTTTTCTCGGTAAGTTTTTATATTTTCCCATTTGGCCAATTTTGCTTTTTAAAGCATTCTTCCCTTCACTGGCTTTTTGTATTTTCTTTGCATCATTCTCATTTTTCTTCCTCTTTTTAACGTGATTTTCAAACTCCCTTTTGAGCTCTTGCATGGCCTATTTTTTTTCTTGTAGGCTTTGGATATAAGAGCTATAAGTTTGCTATCTCCTGAGTGAATGTTTTGATCTTCCTTGTAACTATTGTAACTTCCTGTGGTCAGAATTTTTTCTACTGTTTGCTCATTTTCCCAGTCTACTACTTGCTTCTAGCTCTTTGTTAAAATAGGGCTCTGTTTCCAGAATGAGGGTTTAGTGTCCCAAGTTTTAGGGGTTTTGTGCAGCTGTTTTCAGATTTCTTTCTAGGGACCTATACTGTGAACTAGCATTGCTACCCAGATTTGAGTATGAGCAAAGCAGAAGAATCCTGCCACTGTGCCAGCAAAGAGGCCCCTATAATCTCCTTCTGACCAGCTGTTTGGCTCCCTTATCTATAAGCTGAGATATATGCTGCCACTTCTACCACCACCATCACTGCCATTGATTCAGTGGCTTCCAAAGCCTCTCTTGGTTTTCTGGAGTTCCCCTCACACTATAGTGTGACAAATTTTTCCTGACAACCTCCTGAATCATCCATCCTTGACATCTATGGGCTGAAAGACCTAAAAACATCTACAGTTGTTATTGATTCAGAGGCCCAAGGCCCCTGGTTTGCTAAGGCTGGGGCTGTGCAGACACAGCAAGCTCTACAACTAAGCTCTAGCTACACTCTTGTGCAACTGACCTTTCCTGATGACTTGAAGTTGTCTTTAGCTGGAAATTTTTTTCTGGGTTCTGATACTCTAAAATTTGTTTAGAATCATTATTTAAAGGTAACTTGAAGGGGTTGGGGAGAGAGCTCCCATGAGTCCCTACCTTTACATTTATCTTTTCTCCATCTACAAAATTAACCATTTTGCATTTTTTTATTTCTCATTTGGTCATAAATTTCTCCCTTCTCCAAAGATCTGAGAGGTAAATTATCCCTTGTTCTCTTAATTTGCTTATAATATCACCCTTTATGTCTAAACATTGATTATAATTAAAGAGAGTTTATTGCTATAGTTTGTGACTACTATTCCAATAAAAGTCTCCATAAGGAAGTAGTCTCATGATAGGTCTAAAAAGAGCAGACATGCACGCAACTCCTTCTAGACTCACGAACTGTTCTCCAAATACTATTGGCAAACGATATATTTAAAGAGAGAATTAAGAATGTTTAAACATTTGGATATTAACATAACAGTAGATATTGTGTATATGTTTCATGGCTGGGAGTATGTTAAATCTAAGGAAGACCCACCTCACTCTTTCATCACCCCCATCACTGCAAAGGTTTTCTATCACCATTTCTTACAGGTAAGATAATTTCCATGAAAAAAGAAGCATTGCAAAAGAATATAGTGAGAATAAAAAAGATGGAACTTAGAAGAGTACTACACTTTTTTATTTGTGAACTAAGACAAATTACAATCCTTTTTTATTTTTCTAAATTTAAAAAGCATGTATAATATTAAAAAGTGTTACAAAAATAAAAATTTTAAAATAACACCATAGAAAGTCATGGAAATAAGTTTAAAAAAAAACAAAAAATAAATGCTCTAGGTTTTTATGCAAATTTTAATTAAAACATTTTCATCAGTGACATTTTCTCAATAATAGGAGCAAATGATTAAAAAAAAGAAAACGATTAGAAATGATTTTGTCTAATTATCCAGTAAAACACAACACACTAAATCAGTTGGTCAAATATTTACAAAAATGTACAAATATTTACCAAAATGTTAAGACATTTTTCAATCATGTCTGGTTTTCCCTGGCTCCATTTGGGGTTTTCTTGGCAAAGATACTGAAATAGCTTACCACTTCCTTCTCCAGCTTATTTTATAAATGACAAAACTGAGGCAAACAGAGATCAGATTTGAACTCCGATTCTCCTGATTCCAAGCCCTGTGTTTTAACCACTGTATCACCTAGCTATCCTTAAAATGCTCATACAAATAGAAGAATATTTATTCTAAATAAGTGAATTTTATTTTTAATTATATTTACTTATTTAATATTTTCTTCAGTTACATTAAAAACAATTTTTTTACATTTTTTTAACTTTTGGATTCCATATTCTCTCCCTTATTCCCCACCTCAAGCCCACATTAAAAAACCACATGTGAAGTTATGTAAAACATTTCTCTAAAAGTCATGTGAAAGAAAACATAGATCTCCCACTCTAATAAAAAAGAAAACCCTCACTAAAAATAGAAGTTTGTTTTTTAAATAAGAGTATGATTCAATCTGTATTCAGACACAGTTTCTTTTCTTGATATGGATAGGATTTTTCTTTTTTTTATTGAAGCTTTTTATTTACAAAATATATGCATGGGTAATTTTTCAACAATGACCCTTGCAAAGCTTTCTGTTACAAATTTTTCCCTCTTTCCTCCCACTCCCTCCCCTAGATGGCAGGAAGTCTAATAACATGTTAATTATGTTAAAAATACTTGACGTATCGAATATGTATATACATATTTATACAGTTATCTTGCTGTGCAAGAAAAATTGGACATATAAGAAAAAAATCTAAGAAGGGAAGCACAATGTAAGCAAGCATGAAAAATGCTATGTTGTGGTCCACACTCAATTCCCACAGGCCTCTCCCTGGGTGTGTATATGACTTTCTTTATCACTGAACAATTGGAACTGGTTTGAAATATCTCATTGTTGAAGAGAGCCATGTCCATCAGAATTGATCATCATATAATCTTCTTGTTGCCGTGTATATTGATCTCCTGGTTCTGCTCATTTCACTCAGCATCAGTTCATGCAAGTCTCTCCAGGCTTCTCTGAAATCATCTTGCTCGTCATTTCTTACAGAACAATAATATTCATGACATTTATATACCATAGTTTATTCAACCATTCCCTAGTGTTTCCACTACAAAAAGGGCTGCCACAAACATTTTTGCACATGTGGGTCCCTTTCCTTCCTTTAAGATTTCTTTGGGATATAGGCTCAGTAGAAACACTTTTGGGTAAAAGGGTATGCACAGTTTAATAACTTTTTGAGCATAGCTCCAAATTGCTCTCCAGAATGGTGGGATCTGTTCATAGTTCCACCAACAATGTATCAGTGTCCCAGTTTTCCCACATCCCCTCCAACATTCATCATTATCTTTTCCTATCATCTTAGCCAATCTGACAGGTGTGTAGTGGTACCTCAGGGTTGTCTTGATTTGCATTTCTCTGATCAATAGTGATTTGAAGCACCTTTTCATATGACTAGAAATAGTTTTAGTTTCATCATCTGAAAACTGTTCATATGGATAGGATTTTTCATCATAAGTCCTTCAGAGTAGTTGTGGATCATTGTATTACTGAGTATAGCAGTCATTTACAGCTGGTCATCAAAGAATATTGTTATTACTTAGTATGGGATACATTTCACTTTCCTTCAATTCATAGAGAATTTTCCAGGTTTTTTTCTATGGGCATTCTGCTTCTCACTTCCCATAGAAGAGCAATATTCCATAATAATCATACGCAATAATTTATTTAGCCATTCCCTAAATGATGGGCATGATTTCCAATTCTTTGCCCTAAGAAGAGATCTACTACAAATATTTTTGTATTTATAGATCCTTTTCTTTTCTCTCCCCTTTTTAAAAAAACTCTTAGTTTTTTATGTCTAATAGTGGCATTGTTAAGTCAAAGGATCTGCAAAAATTTATAGCCCTTTAGGCATAAATCATGTATTTTGATCATTTATCAATTGGCACATGGCTCCTATTTTTTATAAATTTGATTCATTTCCATATATGTTTGAGAAATAAGGCCTTACCAGTGAAACTTGCTTCAAAATTCTTTTTTTTACAATTACTATTGCCAATTGTATTCCCTCTCCATTTATTTTATTCTCTTTCTCCTTTCACCCTGCCCATTCTCAAAAATGTTTTATAATTGACTATTTCTCCCCCAATGTACTCTCTCTTTTACCTTCCTCCCCCCTTTCCCTATCTTATTCCCCTCCTATTTTCCTGCAGAGTAAGATAGATTTCTATACTCATATTAAATGTGTATGTTATTTCCTCTTTGAGCCAATTATGATGAGGTAAGGTTCACCCATTCACCTTCTTCTCCCTCTTTCCCCCTCCAATGTAAAATCTTTCTTTTCTTCTTTTTTATGACAGATATTTAGAAGCATTCCACTTCTCCCTTTCCCTTTTCCCCATTACATTCCCCTCTCCTCCTTAATTTCATCATTTTAAAAAGATATTATCCCTTTATATACAACTCATACCTGTGCTCTCTGTCAATATACATTCCTTCAAACTGAAATAATAATGAGGAAATTCCAATAAATTACAAGAATCATACTACCATATAGAAATGTAAGCAGATAAATCTAATTAAGTTCCTGATGATTTCCCTTTTCTGATTATCTGCTTATGCTTCTCATGAGTCCCATATTTGAAAATCAGATTTTTCCATTTGGCTCTGGTCTTTTCATTACAAATGTTTGAAAATTCTCGATTTCATTGAATGACTGCCTTTTCTTCTGAAAGATTATATTTAGTTTTGCTGGGTAAAGATTCTTGTAATCCTAGCTTCATTGCTCTCCAAAATATTATATTCCAAGCACTCTTTATTGTAGAAGCTGCTAAATCTTGTGTTATCCTAACTGTGGCTCCACTTTGTTAAAAGGTTTCTTTCTGGACACTCGCAATATTTTCTTCTTGACCCAGAAGTTCCAGAATTTGGCTATAATATTCCTGGGCAATAGATTCTTTCAATTTCTGAAATATCAGGACAATTTTCCTAGATAATTTCTTGAAAAATGATGTCCAAGCTCTTTTTTATCATGATTTTCAAGTAGACTAATAATTTAAAAATGATCTCTCCTGGATCTATTTTCCAGGTTAACTGTTTTTCCAATGAGATATTTTTTTTCATTTTTCCCTTATTTTTTCATTTTTTTGGATTTTGCTTTATTATATCTTGATTTCTCATAAAGTTCATTTGCTCAATTCTAATTTTTAAGGAATTATTTTCCTCAGTAAGTTTTGTACCTCCTTTCCCAATTGGTCAAATTTACTTTTTAAGGCATTCTTCTCCTCATTAGTTTTTTTTTTTCTCATTAGTTTTTTGTATTTCCTTTTGCACCACTCTCAATTCTTTTCCTAAATTTTCCTCTTTCTCTTACTTGATTTTTAAAATCCCTTTAGAACTCTTCCATGGTCTAATCCCCAATTTTTACTTTTCTTGGATGTAGGGGCTTTGATTTTGTTATTGTCTTCTGAGTGTGTGTTTTGATTTCCCTTGTCACCATAATAACTTTATATGGTCAGAAACTTTTTTTCTGTTGTCTGCTCATTTTTCTAGCCTATTACTTTCCTTTTAACTCTTTGTTAAAGTAGGGCTCAGTATGCCTTGTAGACATCTTAAATTCACCATGTTCAAAATGGAACTTATTGTTATTTTTCCCCACAAACCCTCCCCTATTTCTAACTTCTCTATTTCTATTGAAGGTACCTTTATCCTCTCTGTCACCCAGGCTAATAACCTAGATGTTGTTCTCAACTCCTTATTCTCTCACTCCCCCCCATATTTCTAATCTCTTGCAAAGATCTGCTGATTTTTTCCTTCCCAATTATCTCTTGAATTTGTCCTCTTCTGGCAGTGCTTCCACATTTTTGCAGGCTCCTATCATCTCATGCCTGAACTTCTGGTATGTAATGTAATAATGTATTGATTAGTTTCATGCCACATTTCTCTTCCCACTCCAATCAATTCAGTTGTCAAAATGATCTTCTTAAAGTGGAGGTCTGAGAATGCCACCCCTGCTCTTCTTAATAAACTCTGATGCCTCTCTATCATTTCCAATATTAATATAAAATCCTGTGTTTGGCTCTTGAAGCCTTTTATAAAAACTGCCCTGCCCCTTTTAGTCTTCTTACATCTTATATCCTCTAAAGTTTTTTCCCACATTAAATTCCATCTTTGAACTCCAAGAATTTTCCCTGGCTGCCTCCCATGCCTGACCTACTCTCACCTGTATTTCTCTCTTTCCTGACTTTCTTCAAGTACCGACTAAAATCCCATAATCCAGAAGGAGCCTCTCCCGATCGCCCTTAATTCTATATCTTTTTTTCTATTATTTTCAAATGATTCTGTACATAAGTTGTTAGTTCATAGCTGTTTGTGTGTCATGTCCCTTATTAGACTTTACAGCAGAGATTGGTTTTTGTTTTTGAATGGAGGGCCCTTTCTTTGTATTCCTAGTGTTTCATGGAGTGTCTGACATGTAATTTGAACTTAATAAATGTTGATTGACTGAGTGATGCAGAGAGATTAATATGCAATCTAGAGATCCTAAGTCTTGTAACAATTAAATTTATAGCAAGTTATTTAATTGGGATTCATTAGTTTTTCTTTTTCTAATCTCTGTTCTTACTGAGGGAGTTGACATAGCATTTTGTGGTTTGTGAATTTAAAAAGTAATTGTTTTCTAAATAGAAGCAGCTGGATGGTGTAGGGGTTAGTTCTTCAGACCTGGAGTCCAGAAAGATCTGAATTCAAATCAGGTCACAGATACTTTCTAACTGTGTGACCCAGACACGTCATTTAACCTGTTCCCATTTCCTTAATTGTAAAATGCAGATGACAGTAATAACATTTATCTTTAAAGATTGTTGAGAGGATCAAATGAGATATTTATAAAGTGCCTAGCATAGTGCTTGGCATATAGTAGGTGCTTAATGATTGTTTCCTTCTTAAATGTTATAGATATGTTAGATATATTATTATATTAAAACTCACTATTTCTTGAATATATCTTTTGTGTTTTCTGCTTTGGCAATATTCTTTCCCATGATCAACTGATCAACAAAAATTTATTCTTATCTGTGTTTATTTAACATGGAAATGTATTCTCTTGTCATCTCAATTTTCTCTGAATGAAATAAAAGAACCTCTTGGCCCTGTGCTACACTAAGAGGCATATTTTACCAATTTTAACAGTAGCCTGTACTCATATACAATGTGAAGGAAAAAATGTTTTCAATGATTGCCCTGAAAATGGCACTTTCTGTTGACAAAAATGTTACACATGACTTTTTTAAGGTCTATTTATTTTTCAGCTGGCATTTGGTTTTGAGTAAAGAAGATTCTTGATATTTTTTAAATTACACTAAAATGTCAACATAAAAGTCCTTTAAATACTTTATTGATGTGTTTTACTTTCACAGTATAAACATTTGTACACTGCCTTCTCTCCATAAGAGACCTTATTCTATGCCCTCTATTCATCACCTCTACCAAGGACAACATTTCAGAAATGGTCATTATGTTAATCATATTTCTTTCATTTTTCAAAGCTGTTTGTTTTATATAGTGTTATTTATTATATGCTTTATATGTAATATATTTATATACATTTACAATATATTGTATATAGTTATTATTATATAAATTGTTCTCCCAGTTCTGATGTCATTCTCCATTATTTTATAAAAGTTCTCAAAATTGTTTAATAGTATTTTGTTATTTTTTTGGTTTTACTTATTTTACTCTGTATCAATTCACTGAAGTCTTCCTATGGCTTTTTTCCTGTAGATTTTAATAGTCAAAACAATGCAATTCCATGCAAACATTTACATGAACACTGTAGTCTCTCTAAAGAAAATATAAGGGAAGAAAAAGAAATCTGAGAAATATCCAGAAAAGTAATCTAGGAATCAGATTGCAGGACTAATATTTTGGTCTCTTGAACTCAACCCAACAGATTCTATTTTCTTTCTTTTCTAAATAATTATACTTATCTTTTCCCACTGTAGATCAAGCTCTGCTCTGTCCTTTGTTTCTTTGTAATTTTTCTGAACTTTTGACATCTTGATGTCATTCTGGAACGCAGCTTTAGGCAAAACCACTTTGTAGTTCAAATATTCACTATATTCTTTTAGGATGTCAAAGTCATATTATTCCATTGGTTCCTTCTTGTTACTTTCATCCATTTTGCTATAATTTCATCCTTTTATCACTGTCCATAGCCATGTCATTCACTGTGGTTGGATAACACTTTGCATAACTGTTGGACTTGCCAAAAAAAAAAAAAAATCTCCTAGCTATTCTTTATCTTCTGGTTTCTTCAGTGATTCACCACCTTTCCAATCAGCAGAACCAGCAAATTTTTCACCTGATTTCTTCAGTGATTCACCACCTTTCCAATCAGCAGAACCAGCAAACTTTTCACCAATAGATTTTATTAACTTCTTTGTCAATCCACTTGCCATCCACTTTGGACTTCTCAAAATAACTTTGTTAAGACTTCAAAAATGTTCATGTCAGCCTCCAGAGGTTTCTTCTCATCTAACTTTCCTTTGTCCTTTTTCTTCAGCTTCTTATTCCTGATGCCCTGCTGCAAGTAGGAAAGGATCTGTATCAACTTGGTGCTGATGATATCATTCATGGGCAGTGTAATCAGGGCCTCCATAATAGAGCAATCAACTTTGCTCCATACAAGTGTAGTAGGGATATCTGTGTCTTCATGCTCATCATTCAGATCTACCACACAAACTATGCAGCTAGCAGAAACAGTTCATTTTGTTCACAAGCTTTGTTCTTGGATATCAATTAGTAAACACTGGGCTCAAATGCAAATTAAATTCAATCTTATTATCAGGATCTTCATCTTTGTTTCTTTCTGAAGTTTTTCCACCATCTCCTTTTCTTTCTATTTGCTGTCAATCTCAGCTCAAACCTTCTGGAGAAAGGCAAAAACCAAGCCTTTGCCCAAATGAGTGTGTTCTATGTCATCACTCAAGAACCTGGATCAATCTTGCATTGTCTGTTGCTTCTTCTCTCTAGGAATTTCTAAGCTCAGCAGTATGCCCTACAGCTCTGTAATTGGCAGTCATCATGGTCATAACACTTTTCTGTTAGCTCCCTTTCATGCACAATTTCTTGTAAATGAAATTTGGCATAGTATATTTTTTTCCTCCTTCGTGCTGCTGAATCTTCATCATCACTTTATTTATTTGGCATTAGAGGATAGCAAGATTTGGATGGTAGTCCAGCTCTAGGTATCATAACAAGTATTAGTATATCAGTTTTCCCACAACCCCTCCAACATTTATAACTATCTTTTTCTGTCATCTTAACCATTTTGAGAGATATAAGATTGTAGCTCAGAGTTATCTTATTTTGCTGCTCTCTAATCAATAATGATTTACAGCATTTTTTCATATGATTAAAATGGCTTTAATTACTTCATCCGAAAATTATTCATATCTTTGGTCATTTATCAATTGGGAAATATCTTGTATTCTTATAAATTTGAAACAATTTTCTATATATTTTAAAAATGAGTCCTTTACCAGAAACATTGGCTGTAAAAATTTTTTCCTAGCTTTCTGCTTCCCTTCTAATTTTGGCTGCATTGGCTTTGTTTGTGCAAAACCTTTTCAATTTAAGGTAATCAAAATGACCAATGTTGCATTTAATAATTTTCTTTAGTTTTTCTTTGGCCATAAATTCCTCCCTTCTCCACAGAGTTGAGAGGCAGACTATCCCTTACTCTACTGATTTGCTTATAGTATCATCCTTTATGTCTTATTCGGGAACCCATTTTGACCTTATATTGTTATAGGGTATTAGATGTTGGTCAATGCCTAGTTTTTGCCATACTGTTTTCTAATTTTCTCAGCAATTTTTGTCAAATAGTGAGTTCTTATCTGAGAAGCTAAAACATCTAGCTTTATAAAACACCAGATTTCTGTAGTGATAGACTAATGTGTCTTATGTACCTAATTTTTCCACTGATTGACCACTCTATTTCTTAGTATCAAATGGCTTTGATGATCTCCACTTTATAATATAGTTTTAAGTTTGGTACAATTAGATGACCTTCCTTTGAATCTTTTTTTCATTAATTTCCTTTATATTCTTGATCTTTTGTTCTTCTAGATGAATTTTTTTATATTTTTCCTAGCTCTATAAAGTAATTTTTTGGCAATTTGATTGGTATGGCATTGAATAAGTTGATTAAATTTGGTAGAATTGCCATTTTTATTATATTAGCTTGGCCTACCCATGAGCTATTTTCCCAATTGTTTAGCTTTAACTTTATTAAATTTGTGTGAAAAGTGTTTTGTAATTGTATTCATATAGTTCCTGTCTTTGTCTTTGCAGATAGACTCTCAAGTATTTTATATTGATTAAGTAATTTTTCCTAGGTTGTACAGATAATGTACAAAATCCTTTATTTTTATTCCCATTTCCACCACCATGATTACTATCTTTATTACCTCTTTTCTGAATTTTTATAATAGTCATTTAATTTAACCATCCTATATTACATTGACAAATTAATTTTCTTAAAGTTCTGCTCGTTATTCTCTAATTCTTTTGAATTAACTCCATTATTTCTTAATTTAATTTCTTAAATTAAAACCCAAATTTGCAATTCAAAGACCCAAAGAAGATAGCCCTAATGGACTTTTCTTGCTTTATCTGTTATTACCTCTCTATCTATACCTTTTTTCCTTTATTTGAAAAGGAATGATTGAGCTCAAGTTGGGGAGTGGAGCCAAGAAGGCGGAGTGAAAACGTGACTCTGTGTCTCCTCCTATCTTCTCTCAAATCAACAATAAAATAAGCCTCTGAACTGATCTTCAAGTCAACGAATTTAGAAATACTTGGATACTGCTTGCTGATACCTCTGAAGAACTTCACATCAGGTTTCTCTATCTCGGAAAGAGGGATAAAGAGTGGTGTAGGCCGGAAGTGAGGGTGGGACTCAGCTCAGCTCATTGTGGCAAAAACTCCAAACTCCAAACTCCAAACTCCAAACACCTGGAGTTTATCTGAGGCACTCGGGACACTCTGCCCGGATTGGGGGCAGGTGTTCTGGCAGACTTGCTTTGTTTAAGGAGTAATTCTGACTTAGTCCTAGCCCCCACCAGCCCAGCACCTTAAATTAATTCGCCAAATTGCCCCAGGGCAAGGAGCTTTAGCCGAGGTTTTTCCAAACCTTAAAGAGATATACATTTACATATACATACATGTTTAAAAAAAAAAATGAAAAAGCAAAAGAGAGCTCTCACCAGAGACAGCTTTTATCGAGACAGAGAAGGGCTGACCCCAGATTCTGAGGTTCCTTTAGACAAAACTTCAGAGGATGTTATTAAGGACCATCACTGGTCCCCTTTTCAAAAGGTCTTTCTGGAAGATTGCATACAGAATCTCAAAAGAGAGTTGGAGGATAAATGGGAAAATAAACTGAAGTCAGTGCAAGAAGCCCTCCAAAAGAGATATGATAAGGACACCAATATATTGAAAAATAAAATTAGTGAAGTGGAAAAAGAGTGCAATGAACAAATTGGCCAGTTACAAAAGGAGCTTAAAAAGGTAACTGAAGAAAACAACACTTTAAAAATGAGAATTGAACAAACGCAAGGGAATGACTCAATAAGACTTCAAGAATCAGTCAAACAAAAACAAAAAAATGAAAATTTAGAAGAAAATATGAAATATCTCCTAGGAAAAACAACTGACTTGGAAAATAGATCTAGGAGAAACAATCTAAGAATTATTGGACTTCCTGAAAGTCATGATGAAAAAAAGAATCTAAACACTATCTTCCAGGAAATCCTGAAAGAAAACTGCTCTGAGATTGTAGAATCAGAAGGCAAAATCAACATCGAAAGAATTCACCGATCACCTCCTGAAAGAGA
>JAJPUD010020859.1:0-23957 GCA_023553655.1 Myrmecobius fasciatus | reverse complement strand
GAGCTCTTCTAGTCTGATAGGAACTGTGCAGAACTTGTACTCTGAAATCATAACTATGAAGAATCCAGGGTCACCTCCACATCATGATGAGACATCAGATTAGATTCAATGAAGCACACAGTTTGAATAGTTGAAATGTCTATGATCTCATCAGTATGAATAAGCTATCATGAATAAAACTTGAAACTCATCTACATACATTGTGTGATACATGTCCTTATTTCTCAGTACTGTGTATATAAATCATCCTGCTAGAAAGTTTTAAATGATTCTTTAATTTCTAAGGGATACCACAAGGTGACATTCAGACTGTTCATTTCTTGCCTCTGATTTTCAATACATGATTAGTATGTTTCTTTTTTGATTCATGTATGTCCTTTAACACTACTTCTCCATAAATCATCACTGTAATATGATGTAGCCTACTTTAGCCTACCATATATCTTTTCATTGCTTTTTAGATCACTTGTAATTTTGCTTCTTCTGAGATCATGATACTTCATGATCTCAACCATATGGCAAATGAATATTTTGCTTTATTAATTTCATAAAATTTTGTAAAACTAAAGTGCTATATAAATACAAATTGTTGCTTTATGAAAAAAGTTAGGGGATATGACAAACACAAATAGCTACAATGTAACATAATTAATCAACATTAACTTGTTAAGCACTTACTATAGGCAGGAAATTGTGCTAAGTGCTGGGGACACAAAGTATAAAGCAAAACTATTTTCTTTTCTCCAAGAACTTACATTGTAATGGGGGAGCAAACGTAAATCAGAATTTGCAAGATAGTTACAACTAAGTAGAAGTAATATAAATGGAAGGAATGCAACTTTTGGCTGGGGAAAGAAGGGGCAGGAAATAATGAAAGTTCTCCTGAAGGAGGTGGCATTTGAGCTGATTCTTAAAGGAAGTCAGGGATCAAAGACTTGGAAGGAGAGAATTCCTGCCATTGGAAGGAGATAGTGAAAAGGTAAAGAGATAAGAGATGGAATGTCATGTGCAAAAAACAGCATGTAGGTCAGAATGTCTAGAAATTGGCCACAATAAAGGAGATAAAAGGTATGTATGTATGTATATATATAAAACTTTTTGAAAGCAAAGCACTATGTCAGTTATTATTATTAAATGTTATATACAGGATTGAAAAGTTAACTATTGCTATTCATTGCTGAATGTCTTTAAGCACCAGAATTACCTTATAAGGTTCTTACCACAAAGAAAAATCTTAGATTAAAAGAAACCTTTGTGATCATCTAATTCAAAACCTTTATTTTACAGATAAATTATGTCTACACATTTTATTATACCCACAATGTAGTGTCTTAACATAATGAATGCTAATTAAATGCTTTGGCTATAATAAAACTAAAATTATACATTTTTCATATGCTACTTTGAAAGTAGAATGTAAGAAGAATGGAAAGGTAAAAACACAAACAAAAAGTTCAGAGTATGAAAGATTTCATCAACAAAAATCTTATATTTGATCAACAGGAAGCTGTTGGAAGTTGGTTAGTAGAAGTGATTGCATGGCTAAAACTATACTTTAGGAAAAGGAACTCAATGGAGGATGGATGAGGGGGTAGGAGGAGGGACAGGAGACAAGGCAAGGAGAATAAGGAGAAGAATAATGCAATGGCCTAGGTAAGGTAGGGATGAAGAGCTGAACTAGCATGATATTCATATAAATTGAAAGCAATGGACATATAGAGAAAAGCTGATTGGCAATTAATTGAATATTTGAAGTGAAGAATTGAGTATGGCATCAAAGTTGCAAATCTTGATGTTTGATAATATTATTTATGTATTCTCTATTTTTTTGGTTAAACATTTCTCAATTACATTTTAATCAGTTTGTACTTGGGAGTGCTCTAAGTAGCAGTGCATGTAATGGTCTGAGTTGTTGACACCTCTAGTTTAGGAGAATGATAGTACCACTCTAAGAAACAGTGAAATGTGTATTATTATTTATCATTTATTAAAATTGTTTGAACCCAGACAGTCACCCTCACCTCAGTAATTATCCATAAATGTCAGTGGTGGCTATGAGAAATTTTGGGTTCCCTCTTTCTTGAATCTATCCAAAATATTCTTGTTTTAAGTCTTCTCACCAGGTCTTCTTTTGCGTCCACCAATTTGTGTTTTGGGTCCCCTTGTGTTTTGACTTAGTTCAAATTTTATTGGGTGTTTATGTTTACTGGTATTCATTTTAGTCTGCCTTGATTTCAAGTTGCCTGCTTAGCAAAATTGCTTAATTGCATATGTATGTTTCATGTATAGGCACTCTTGTCTAAATCCTAAATGTAAAATTTTATATAAGTTGTAAACTTCCAAGAGTCTACATGAGAAGGAGCCATACATTTTTTCCAGTTCTTTCTCTCCAAACAAACGAATAAATTTCTATCTAAGGCTATTTCAGATTTTGGGGCTTATTCTCACAAATAACAGAAATCAGGGCAAAGAGAATATTTTGGAGGAAAAGAAGACCAGGTCAATTTTGGACATGTAGAATTTAAGATCCTACCAATTCTCCAAGTTACTATTGTATTATAAATGATTAGAAATGCAAATCTTGGCTCAGGAAAGAGGATAGGGTTAGAAAAAACAAATTTGATGAAGCTGAATAAAGGTCAAAAAGAAAGACAACATTAAAATTGCTAAGGGAAATATTGTAAATTGAAAAGAAAAGAGATGAAGACAAAATTCTGGGAAATACTTTCCTTAAAATTCTGGGAATAAAAAGCCAACTGGGAAGAAGGGATAGAAAAGCAATACTTAAAAAAATAAGGGGAGGACCAGAAAAATGTGGTGTTATGAAAGCTGATGATGAAAAGAATATCTAGAAGTACTCATTAGTCAATCAAGAATGACAAATTCTATAGAGAGGTCAAGGAGAATAAGTACCAAAAAAACCACATTGAGTTAGGAAATTTAAAGGTCACTAGTGAGCTTTCAAAGAAGTGTAATTAAAGTGGTAAGGATATTGTTGTCATTGTGTCAATCGACCTCCATTTTCCAAGAGAACCAACAAATTCATGAGGGAGATTTCTTGACTTGGCTGTGAATTGGATTTGAAGAAGCCTCATTGTGAGAATTATTAAATATAAACAACTTCTTCAAAGAGTATAACAGCGAAAGAGAAATACCAAATGCTGCCTCTACATGGCACAGAGAGTAGATAGAGTAGTAAGAATCAATGAAAACATTATTATTTTTTAATGCAAAAGTTTCAAGTGTCTTCATGGGGAAGACAAAGAGACAATGGAGATGTAAATGTTAAAGATGCATAAAATGAGGGGTTTGGATGCTGGATTGAGATTCTGAAAGAAAGAGAAAAAGATAGTTTCAAAGAGTCTAAAGAAAAAATTAATTTAATAAGGAATAGAGATAGCTATTTCACTGAGAAAGAAGAGGAGAAGAAAGAAGGTAATGGTTTTGAGAAAGAATGAAGATTTGAAGACAAAAGGCTAAGTGAGTGTGATATTGGACTGTTTCATTCTTCTCAGTGAAGCAGGAGATACATTTTGGAGACAAAAAAGAAAAGAAAAAAAGTTTAAAGCAATCACCTTGAATAATTAGTTAAATTAATAATGGAAAATAAGAAGGATTATAAAGTGGTAGCAAAGGCCCATGTGAGTTTCTGGACTAGGTTATCTAAGAAGGGAATTTATCTTCATAGCCTGACTTCTTCACTTTGTAATTCAGAAACCCTATAACCAGAAGTGGCAGATTTGAATAGTGGGGTTACCCAGAATTAAACTTTAGCAGGCACTATGAGATTCTAAGATGGTAATTAATAAATCATTAAAGTGGCAAACTCTGGAATTAGTGCTGGGTATAGAAACAAGTGAAATTAGAAAGAGGGAGATAGATTGGGACAACGGAGAGAAGTCAAGAGAACACATAGACCATAATAAAATGAAGAATAGGAAGGAAATATGCCATTTTAATCTTTGAATTTACAGTTTCTAGCAGTGCTTGTGAATTGTGGCACATAGTATGTGTTTATAGAACCGAATTTAAACTATTGAAAGAGGTGGGGAGAACTGGGAAAAAAATTTGGCAAGAGAATGGAGTTTTGAAGTTCAGGTTTTTGGAGGTGATATAATTCTGTGACATGCTAAAGTTTAAAATAGGTCCATGCCAGTGTGTGTGGATGAAATAAAGTAAAGTATCATTCATTGAAGTAAAAGTGGGAAAATTGTGTGGTCATGATATTAAAGTTGTTATCAACATAACCATTAAAGTTTTTAAGTATAAAGACAGAAGATGGAATGTAGAAAAAAATGATAAAGCCAAGGTGCTATAGTTGGGAGAGTCCTTGAAGTCAGTAGATACATATCTTCAGAGACAGATGAGGATGGGATGGAATAAATGGATGGCATAGACCTCAAAGTTGTTGTTCAGTCATTTCAGTCATGGCTAATTTTTGTGACCCGATTTGAGGTTTTCTTGGCCAAGATATTGCAGCGATTTGGCATTTCCTTCTCCAGTTCATTTTATAGATGAGAAAACTGAGGCAAACGGGATTAAGCAATTTGCCCAGGATTATATTTCTGGTTAAGTGTTGGAAGCCTGATTTGAATTCTGGAAGATGAGTCTTCCTGACTTCAGGCCTGGCATTCAATCCACTTTGCCACATAGCTGCCTAGTCTAAAAAATGAGATGCTATGTAAATATTCCTTTGTCCTATTAGTGGGGGAACAAATATAAGTAAATATACATATACATATATAAAAATATTAAGAAAGTAATATAGAATGTAAATGCATGTGTGTGTAGGAGGTAGCACTTGAACTGAACCTAGAATGGAGTAGTGGTTTTAAGAGTTAGAATTGAAGACGGAGACAATTCCAGTCATAGTGGGACAGTTTTTGCAAAGATGTGGAAGCAACAAATGGAATATTATATATAGTGAATAACAAGTAAACCAACTTAGCTGAAATATAATGTGTGAGGGACACTATGAAACTGTCTTGGAAAGAGGTTGGATTTTACTGAAAGGCAACAGAAAACTACTGAATCTTCTTGAATTTGGGAATGACAGTGACAGTCCTGAGGACTGAGTTTGGGGTCATTGGATTTAGCAATAAACAGATCTCTGATGATCTTAGAGGTGGCTATTTTAAGATTAGTGATAAGTAGAGATGGAATCCAGTTACAAAGGATTGAGAAGTATGAAGGGAGAGAGCAGAAGCAGCTAAAGTATTGCTAGAGAAAATGTTCAAACCTCTAGGGAAGGTTATTAAGGATAAAATGGGGCTTCCAAAAAGCAGAGCAGAATGGGCTAAAATGAGATTCTACAAAGCAAGTCCTGGAAAAGAGTAGGCTGATTTGAATAGTAAGGACTATTGTAGTTGAGACCATAGGGGAACCCAGCATGTATTTAAGTAGAATGCAACTTTTCAGAAATTCCTGCACAAAGGAAGGTAAACCAGTATTAAATACCTTTTAAGTTCATTCTCCAACTTCCAGTAGTCCTACCCTGGTTTCTTTTGCTACACAAATACATAATCCATTGTTTATTTTAAAGTTTATTTTAAGTGATCTAGTGTGACTAAGATTTGGAAACTAGTAGGAAGGCAATTACCCAGTTAATATATTCAATATAGACAGTAAGATTAGATAATTCAGGTTCTTAAGTGTATTTAAAAAAAACTAGACCTAGCTGGTTTGGCTGTTTATGTTTATTTAATCAACTGGGTAATTACCAAATTCTATTTTATTTCATACCATATAAAGATAGCTTGAATCTGATGTCTCAAAGAAACTATCAAGAAAAGAAGACACATAGGGTGACTGAAAATTCTTATTCAACATGTTATTAGTGAATTGTTTCTGTATACAGAACTGTCCCAAGGGACAGTATGGCAAATCAGGCCATCTGCCCAGACCAGTCACTTGCTGCAGTGACTGGGGGCTGGGCAGTGAGTTACACAGGAAGGCAGGCTGCTGAGGAGGTGGCTCTCCAGCTGGTGCTGAAAAAGATATAAAGCTCATGTACATACATGCCTTAAACCAATCCCAAGTTTCCCAGTGAGTAACCTTCTCTCTATCATCATTACCACTGATACCACCTAAGCAAACAGGTGGGCCCTAGCCCTTTGCCCTTTTCCCTTCTTCCTTACATCCATATCTCTCAGGCTTCATGTTGATCTTTTGTGTTTTTCTCCTTCATACTTGTGTGTTGTATATTATTAAAAATTTTTATCGATACTTTTCTTTTTATAACATTTTTATATCTATCCATCACTTTGTCAGTTTCCTTTCCCATCCACTACCCCCCCCAATTGAGAAGCATCCCTTCCAAAGAAAAAAATTTTAAAATGGGAGGTGGGTGTAAGGGGGAAGAAGAAAGGGATCCAACAAATTTCTCTAATATTTAGTGTTTATTTTAAGTGAATTTTACTGCTAGAAAAGTGTTGGATATGACAATGATAAGGTAGGTTAAGAGTTCTCCCTTAAGACACCTTCTCTTCATTTTTTCCTTCCCCCAGGATGACTCTGTCAACATAATACTTATAGCCTTAAAATAAACAATTGATCAAGCATTTGTGTGGGCAAAAGAAATCAAGATAGGACTACATAATGTCATAAGGCAGACCTAGAAAGCAGATTCACCTTGCTTTTTGCAGAGATCTTGAAAAGCAAGCAAAATTTTTAAGTTATCTCAGGGAAAATTAAATGTAATTGTAAAATGTATCTTTTATCTACTTCAAGATATCTCAGACAACCACTAACTGAATGATTCTATTCAAGTCACAACTTTTCTCAGCCTCAGTTTCTTCATCACCAAAATGGGGATAATAGTACCTAACTCACAAGTATATTGTGAGGATCAATTGAAATAATATATGCAAACTTTTAAGTGTTATATAAATGTTATTTTTTAAAGAACCCTCTTGTTAAGTGAATAATCATCCCTCATTATGTCTCATTAATTTTTTTCTAACCCCGAAAAGTTCATCCTGTTGGTAAAGGATGAAATATTCTTTTTCTCTGTCCTATTCATTTTGTGTTTGTTTTTTAAGGGAATATGTGATTTGTGAAGGGAAATTCATGAATATATTTCCTGTGATAGGTAAATAGTTCTCTTCAGTACAATAGGAGACAAAGATAGCCAAGAAGTGAATGGTAACTATGATGTGGCAAATGTGAACTTGGTCAATGGAAAGAATTTCTATGGGCCTAATGATTTGGGAAAACTTTGCAAGGTTGGAATAATCTTCCCCTACATAAGTGGTTATTTCCTTAACTGTTCTGGGAGTTACTGTGAGCTCTGGGTGTTGACAATCAGGGAAGAGAGAATTCAAACACAGTCACAATTTGTGATTCTCAAAAGATATTGCAATCGATTTTTCAAGTGTTTTGCATGTAGCCAAGTCTGAGATATTGTTTTGCCTTTCAAGGGAAATCTGCCTCATTCTGGTTCATTGAACTCCTGGAAACATGGTTTTATATGTCCAGAAAGCCCTTTGAGCCCTTTGAAGGAGTTCTGTAAAGCCCTTTTTTCCCCTCCTCTGTAGAAACAGGAAATCGTGTTCTGCCAAATGCAAATGAGCTCAAACTCCCAAAGGTAAAAATTTGCTTCAAAATTCAGAACTCTACAGCATTAGACAGCAGTATACACACAACAAATAACACTGAATCTAAGGAACCAGTTGAAATCAATGTACCCCATTTTATTATATTAAGTGCAAGTCTAATGTGTTATAGAATAACATAAGAAACTTTTAGATGTCTTTTAATAAAGTACTTGAATTCCTTTTCTTCATTTTATAATATCTTCAGAACCCAGAAGGAGGCAGACCCTCATATTAAAGTAGCTGTTCAAATTCTGTTTTGTAACAGTGAGTTTCCTCTTTGATTCACATGTCATGGCTGGTCTAAAATAATGCTGATTACAAGAAAGACAACCCTTGCTTCTTATATAAGCTTTTCAGAAAGAAAATACAAGTTGATTCAGTAAGGTTGTGGCTGTCCCCCAAAGGGTTAAAGGAGTTGGATCCAAAGGAGTTAGGCAATGCTTGAAACGGGATAATAAATGTGACACTCTCAGACTATCAGTAGCAAATATTTGAGCTTATCAAATAACGGAGGAAGTAGTTTAGTTACAAATAAACCAATCTCTCATAAAACAAGTCTTCACACAGGGTCATTTCATTGAACTGGAGACAGCTAGAGGCCACTCATGGGCAGAACTCCCACTCCTTGTACACTTTGTAACAGTCCCTCATGATTAATGGACAGCCAGGAGGGAAGCTAGGCCCTGTAGCTCTGCTGAGAAATGGAGCTAGGCTTCATATCAGCAAAACAGCAATAAATAGCATCTCAGCATTATTGCTAGGAAGTGACTCATCCTCTGGGAACATAACAGGATTTGTGCTCTTTCTCTCCCGCTCCCTCACCACCCGCCTTTTTTCTCTTTCTCCCTCTCCCTCTCTCTCTTTTTTTCTGTATAGCAGAGACCATCGTGTCCTAGAGACTATAGTAGATGTCACTGCTTGGCACTTGCTGTGCAAAGAGAGGACAAGTATGTGGGTGTGAGGGGGATCTGGAATGATACTCTTAAAGTAACAGAGGCTGTGGGAGCTAGGTTTTCTAGTGAAGTTTTTCCACCCAAAGCATTTTAAATTAGCTTAGTAAAAACACTTCATTTGGAATCTAGAAAAAGCACAGATATGGCTTTGTTGCTTGTTAAAGTCCTGATGATATATTATGCATGCATTTCCGTGTTTCAAAATAAAAATTCACATTTACATTAACAAAGAAGTAAATGATCTGCCAGCATAACTCTAAGGGGAGGGCAGGGGGTTGGGGAACAATGCGAGTGGTTCCTAATATGTGAACTTAAGTCAACTTATAAGAAAAAGAAATATGAATTTATATATACGTATAATCTGTGCTATCATTTCTGACTGTGAACAGATAACTGCTGAACTTGTCTGAATATGCCTTCCTGCTTATAAGTAAAAACTGAATGTCATTTTCAGAAGTCTGTGGTTTTTGCCTAAATGAGCTACTTATTAATTTTCTAAATTTAAAACAAATCTGATGCCACCCAAACCCTGCTAGAAACTGCATTCTCCAGCGGGCATTTACAGCTGAGGCAAAAAGGGTTCAAGTTTCTCCAGCCCCTGACATGCCTAATCCTATTAATGCTAATTCTAAATGTTTAAGTCAAAACCCTTACTGACTGATTAACCTTCTTCAAGAGACCTCCAGATTGAGGGAAAATAAATGGGGGGAGGGGGTGGAATCCTAGCTCTTATATTCAGTCCGTTCCTCCATTTCTGCAGCCTCTGAGATGGATTCAGTAATGCAGGGGTTCGGAAAATACATCTGAGTAATATGCTCTCCGCTGGGTTCAGGAATCGGCCACCCTGGCCTCGACCTGCACCCCGACCATTATCAATGGGAGTCAAACAGTAAAGCCACTGTGTTTGCGCCACAATGCCTCTGCGTTTCTCTTCCTGGCCTCGGCAGCATAAGATGACTAAGTCGGGGCTGTCAGAGGAGCTAACGGGGAACTGGGGCGCCCTTCACAGAGTGTGGCATCCCCGCGCGCAACTCAGCGCAGCCCAGCGCCGCGGAAGGGTTAAAAAAGGCTGCAGTCACTTAGGGCATTGCGAGGGGGCCCCGGGAGGGAGTGGAGACAGGCGGGCAGAATGCTGGAGTTCGCCCTGCTTGCTCGGAAAGCATTTAGATTAGGTCGTTTCCAAATACATTTCTCCAAATTGAATTTATTTTTGGCTTCTCTCGGGACTTATTTTAAGGAGGGGGAAGCAAGTTGGAATAAGATTTTAGTTTACCTAGATTAACAAATACTTTCGAAAAAGGGATATTGTTCAAAAGGTTTTTAAAACTTCTTGGAGGGATTCTGGTTTGTTCTGTTTTGCCTGCTGGAGCTCCTGTTACTCCTGAAGATTAATTTGAATCTTTAGTTTGTCTCTTACGGGTTATTTCCTCGTGCAGAATAAAATGACATCAAGGATTTGAGTTTTCACTCAAGCATCATGTAGAAAGCAAATTTCGAATACTGAGGGATGCTGGGATTGCTATGAAAGACATTTAAATCCTAGTTTCAATTCTCTTTAGGGGATTTCCCTTTTCTTTCAAATCAGTGGGAGCTTCGAAGAAACTAGGATTCTAGACCAGTGTATTTTGAAGCAATAATAAATCCCCCCCCCATACTGTTTCTGCTAAGTAAATTGTTTCAATTCAATGCATTTGTAATCAATCAACATTTTTGTACCATTTGCCATGTGAAAGTATTATTTGGTTTCTTTTCTCTTTACTCAGAAGCAATTCTATGCTCTCATAGAAAAGTTGGTGCTTTCTTTGCCAAATGGTGGATAGCTAGGGGTTGAAATTTTAAAAAGAAATTCAGTTGATTTTTCTTTAACTACCTTTGTATATGAATGCACAAAGGAGAGAAGTTGATGTGAGTGTTGTTAGTGGATCAATTAAATCCTAAAATTGGGGGGGAGGGTGAGAGAGGAGAATGAAGGAGGAAGATGAAGGTTTGTAAAGTGCCAAGGACAAGACTGGCTCCAGATAATACACTGCTTCCATCTCCAGGAAATTCCAATTTATACACTTTCAATGGGAGTTTTTTTGCTGAGGTTACCAGGAAAGACAGATTAGTACAGTAAACAACTCAATCCAGGAAATGAGTGAGCCTAATTTCAACATCCCTATCTGATGCTCCTTACTCTTGTCAAGTCTTCATTGACACTGCTTACATCCCAGATCCTGCACTTAATGCTGTTGATGTTCCTTATTTATTCATTCTGCTCAACCTTATTTCTGTCTATTTGGGAGCAGTATTAATTCCAAGAAAAATGGATCTTGGTAGTTCACTTGGTGATGAGTTGTTATGCAGTGAATGAAGCGAAGGAATTCAAATTTTGCCTCCTATTGGGCTATAGTCATTTAATTTCACCAGGATAGGGAATAACAACTCAGTCTATTTTTGAAGAGGTCTAAGTTATGATAGTTCATTTTTCATTAATGGTTAATTGGGAAGGGAAGTTATATAGCATGTATACAATTAATTAAATATAGCACACACGTGTGCGCCCACACACACACACACATATATTTTACTAAGGTGATTAGACTAGGGAATTAGCCCAGAACTTTCTTTATCCACTATGGAACAGCATCTCTTTTTAACTCCTTCTACCAGAATATTCTATAAAGAATTTAAAGAATCTTGGTTAAATGTAGAAGGGTAATTGAACAGGATGAAATTAATTTTCCTTGCATACTAGGAAGGAAAAGCAATATATTCTTTAGTTTGTCCTGTTCAATTTATCTCAGCTTTCCCAGGGAAAGGGCTCACGTGTTGTCCCATTATTAGAATTGACCAACTATATTTTTTTGTTAAACTCATTGGGGTCTGCTGCAGCCGTTAATCTTTCTGTGGGACTTTCTGACGGTTCTAGTATGATACAACGTTCCTCTGCTTGATATAACATGTGCCTCAAATAAAATAACTAGTTTCAAGCCCCTCTGGCTTTTTCCAGAATTGATTCTGAACATATAATCAAGCTCTCCCACAGCTCATAAGTTTGACAGGTTTTGTACAAAATAAATGATATTGCTTGCCAGGTAAGTTTCCTATACTTCCAAAACTAGAAGGCTATAAATTTGTGAAATCTATACTGTGCCCAACTCAGCAGAAAAAATTCCTGCTCATCTGCCTCAAATTATTTTACAATTTTTAATGTATGTTATATACATTATATACATGAGAGCAAAACCACTTCTTGCTATAAAACTTGACCATGCTTCTTTGTTAGACCAACAATATATGGAAGTCTTATTATGTGATGCTAATGACTAATAGAAGCCCTGAAACATTGTTTGCTGTGATTACTGTTTTATATAGAAGGACTGGACTTGATTGATTACAAGTATCTATTGGAATTAGTTTATAATGACTATGAAATTGTATATGTATATGCTGAGTATCAGAGGATGAAAATCTGATCTGACATTTCAAAGCTCTTTTTGAGATTATTGGCTATATAATGTATGATGTGGCATAGTAGATATAGTACTGGGTTTGGAATGAGGAAGACCAAGTTCAAATCCACTTTCTGTCCCATACAAGTTTTGATATTTGGGGCAACCTACTTAACCTCTTAGGGTTCCTGGCATTTCTAAGATCCCAAGTTATAATTCACATACTGATCGTCAGTAGTTGTGGAAGCATCCACATCACAATGGGAAATTCCCCATACCTATAAAAATGATGACAGATCCTTTAACAGCCATTTTTAGAAGCATTGAAATCACAGGTACAGACTATAAAAGAATGAAACAGTATTTATAAAGTGTTTACTGTGTCCTAGGCTGTGTCTACTACTGAAGTTATTAATACAAGTAATCAAAACAGTTCCCATTCTCAAGTAGTTTTCATTCTCATAGGGCAAGACTCAAGGGAACTCAAATTGAAGAAACACTGGGATGAGTTGGATAGTTTGAAGATGGCCAGGAAATGGATACAGAAGACATAAAGTGAAAGCTTGCCTATCAGAATTTATGAGTTCCAGGGGCAGGAATCTGACTTGCAATAGGGGAAGATGGTAGTATAGAGTGTAGATGGCATAGTTTGGAGATGACTGGGACAATAAAAATTGAATATTCTATTTAGCTCAAATAGGAAGTTTGCTAGTGTCTTTCTCTTATAAAAAGTTTGCATTTCCCTCTTCTCTTTTGTCCAACTTTGTCAACGATAGGGCAGAAAACACTGTTGTTGCTCGGTCACGTCCAACTCTTTGTGACTTTGTGGACCATACTTTCATGAGGTTTTCTTGGCAAAAATACTGAAATGATTTGCCATTTCCTTTTTTCCAGTGGATTAAGGCAAATTGAGAGTTAAGTGACTTGCCCAGGGTCACACAGCTAGTGTCTAAGCAGTTTTTGCAGAATTTTTTTTTAACTCATTTCTTCCTAACTCCAAGCCCAATGCTCTACCCACTGATAGAACACTAGTGTTTGCCTCACATACAATGGAATAAATTATATTAATATAGAGTCAGAAGTCTTTGATTTAAATGCATCAATTGCTTACTACCTATGTGATCTTGGGCAAATTATTTAATTTTTTCAGGCCTCAGTTTCCTTATCTATAAAACAAGAGAGTTGTGTTAGATGACTTCTAATGTTTTTGCCAGGTCTAAGTTGATGATCTAACACTCCCTATGGATCAAGGCAGTGGCAAATGTATATTATGAGTTGGTTTCATGGGTTAGAACCTTTTTATTTTATTAAAATTTATTAAAATAAAAAATTATTTTATAAAAAAATAAAAATAAAATCATTTTCAGAGGAGGAGAAGACACTAATACACTATTTAATTGCTAGATGAATGAATATATGTGATTGAAATAGGAAGAAATGAGAATTACAAATTCAGTATCTTTCCTTTATAGTTCTAGTGTGATTTCTATCTTTAAATTCTGAATATTTAGAAACACAAGGGAGAGTTCTCTAAATAGATGATTAACAAAAAGAGTTTCAGTATTGTGCTAGATTATAGAACAAGGCTGCTTTATAACCCCAATCTTCTAGCAATTGATCCAAATTAGGAATTTTCAGTCTACAAGTTGTGAATCTACAAATGAAATCAGAATTATTGATATTTCTTCATTCTCCTGCTAGTACACTTAAATGCTGTTCTCTCTTTCTCACAAGTATTCCTAAAGAAAACATGGACCCTATCTTTATTCCAGTGTAACATCATGAGTTCATATCCTCCAAAATGAAGCTAAGGTAAAGGATGGCATACATAATCTGCCATTGTTGTATGAAAAAATAGCAAGGTGTTTTCATACATTCCCCCTTTTTCCTGAGTTTGCTCGAATTTTATAACTCATATTCACAGTCACTGAAGCAGCTATCAGTGTTTCACATGCAGGCACCCATATTTCATGTTTGAAAAGAGTGAAATGATGGAGATAGCATTTATTATATAGATTTTCTTGAAATGGAAATTTATTCTTTTATGTTGAATCCTTTCTTATGATCTGCTGTATAGATGGTAATTTTTTTCTCTTCTCTTTTTGTATTTGTTTAAAATAAATTTAAAAATTTGCCACTCCCTCCTTTCTCCCAATGATGGGAAGGACAAGGAAGAATAATGATAGTTAAAGTCTGCAGCTGCATCCTATAATAGAAACTGATTTATCATTTCATGTGAACATTCTTGCACATTGGAGCATACCCCAAAGGGGAGTGAAACTTAAATTTGATAGTATTACAGTGTACAACTTAAAGTCTGGCGGATACCAAGGATGTTTCTTAAATAATTCTATTATAGCAGGTTACTTTAGAGAAATGTATAGTTACTTTTATATTCTTTCTTCTTTAATAAAAACCACCACCTACTATATCTACTATAGGATGGCTCAAAACTTGATTTCTATGTTTCTGACTGCATTTATAATAAAGGCAGTAACGTGGGCTACAGGATTGGAAGATAATGACCTTGCCATCTTTCTTTAGCTCTATTCTTTCTTGGAATTTCAATCCAAAGAGGTTCTTAGAAGAAAAATAGACTTTAGAGTCCACCTTTGACATAGCTTCTCTTGTACTTTTTAGGCAGAGTCCTTCGAAATTTGTTTTAGGGACACAGCATGTCTCTAACAAACTAGGGGAAAATGGGAAAGACAAGTACTCCCTAACCATAAATAGACTGAGATTTGGGTTAAGGATGTGGATTTTGTTAATAGGAAGAACAGAGTTCAAAAAAAGGGCTAAAAAGCTGCAGACTCTAATTAGCTAGGTGGCTGGTCTATGGTTTTAAAAGAACTTAGCCCCTAAGGTTGTTATGAAGGAGCTGATAGGTCTTCTTCCATTATGGAATGCATGTTTATTCCAATGGTTGACTATGTATGCAAAAATCATTAATTTTGTGGAACTTTTATTCTCTGAATTCTTGGATCTCTTCTTACAGGGAAAAGGTAGCACCTAACTCAGGAATTCTAGTAGAAGAATGGGAGCAGAGTCAGGGAGGAGCATAGACATGGAAGGAATGCCTACCAGGGGAGCAGTGGAGATGCCATATCCACCATACCTGTGCACACACAACAGGGAGCAGCTAAGTTGTCCACTAAAACAGGAAACATCAGCAGCCTTATATGTTAGAAGCATGAGTTGTCTTTCCACATATGTGCCCTAATCACATAGATTATCTATATGTGTGACCTCTCATTGATGTATCTTGGCCACCTACATTTCTTTCTTTCTTTTTTTTTTTTTTTGGCTTTTTGCTGAGGCAATTGGGGTTAAGTGACTTGCCCAGGGTCACACAACTAGGGAATGTTAAGTGTCTGAGAGGCCACCTACATTTCTGATGTGTATCTTCTTCATGTGTGACCATTATGACTGTTTAATCTTCTTGATAGTAATATGTGTTTGCTATATTACATGAAGAGAATATATTTCATATTTGAAGGGTTAATATCTTATTACTAGTTTTCTTATCCTATTTTATAAAATACCTTTGCTCTTGAGCTAATTGTATCTTCTGGCTCACCAGTAAAAATACAGAAATTGGTAGCAGCTCCCAAGCTTTGGTTTTGAGTAGATACAGAGTTACAGAGTACTTTAAATATTGATGTAGTTTTCTACAATGTTTTCTTTGTATAATTTTTTTAGAATGTACACATACATGAATAGGAGTATCCCTGTTATTATACTATCCCTGTTATTATACTATTAGTACCCTACATTAAAAAAAACAAAACAAAACAATTGCCCTGAGTTTCTATAAGGATCTCCATGGAAAAGCCTTAAGTAAAATCTTCAGAGAGGCATATTTTGCCTCAATATAAGGAAAAACTTTCTAATTATAGCTGCCTAAAAGTGGAATTGGCTGTCTTGGACAAGTTTAAGATTTCCCCCTTCTCAGAATTCTTCAGAGGAAAGATGGATGACCACTTGTGTACTATATTTTTTGAGAGCATTCCTGTTGGGGTGTGTAGATCTTAGTTTTTGTGGCTCCTACCAACTTTGAGATTCTGTGATTCTTATTTTGTGAATAATGTACAGAAAGTGAGCCTTCATAGTGCTTTATGCTCCATGTTGCAGCCATCTGTCTAAGAGAATTTAAAAGGGGGGAGAGAAGGAAAGGCAGGGAAGAGCTAATCCTGAGCATTACCCATTATAAACATGACCACTGTCAAGATAAGTCAAATTTAGAGTCTAGCCCTCTTGACAGCTGCTTCCTTTAAAGACTCTTTTTTTCTTTCATTGCGACTGTCATTGGTTTTAAGGAATGTAACTGTCTGTAACTCAAGAAGGTGATGTGTCAGATGGGGGGGGTTGTTTAGAACCAGAGGTCCTGGAGAAAAAGAAGACATTTTTGATGTATATTGCTAAGGTATAGGAATTAGCAGAAACTTTTGCTTCTCATAATTTTTCTCAAGGCTTTTTTTCTCCTCCTCCTCAATCCAGCTGACACATATACACATAATTAAAAGTAAATCAAACAACCTCTTCCGAATTCTAACTCTACCCTGAATATATCTTATTGTTAGTAATTTATTTTGTCTGGGAAATGAAAGTTATTAGAGCACATTTTTTGTGGAATTTACTAGGGAAGAAGGCAAGCTCCTATGACAAAATCTCTACCAAATATATTGTCTAGGAAGATAAATGATTCCTTTTCAATTCACATGGAATTCATATGCAATCCCTTGATACAAAAAATGAACCTTAGCATAGTAAGAAGAAACTTTTTCCAGACTATTCACTAGATCTCTTGAAAAAACATATAGAATCACAGTTATATGTCTGAGAAAGACATAGAGAGATCATTTATTTTTCCCCAAGAATTCAAATAAGATCAGGCCAAAAGTACTGAAAAAATAAAATCCATAATTTTCCTTATCATTTCCCCAACTAATTCCCTACTTCCTATTTTTTAGACCTAATGGGATGCCCCCTGGTGGCACAAAACAATTGAAATATATACTTGTTTTGAAATTGTAACAGGTCAATAAGGTATTGGGAGAATATCTTCTTGTTTCTCAACTGGGAAAGGTGGGAAGATGAGAAAAAAAGGTGTTTTCTGACTCTGAAAAAACATCCTCTGGCCCTCTACCCAGCAGGTTATTTTCTTTTTTTCCCAGAAAACAGGAATTTTGATGGGCATAATTTGAAGTAGAAAAAGCTAATGACAAAACTGACTTAGGGATGAGAATCAATAGAATGGGAATGTCAAAAAAGGGGAGAATTAAAAGGCAATTGTGTCCAGAAATTCCACTGCTAGACATATACCCCGGGAAATTCAGTGACAGAAAAGCCATAGAGATACTAAAATATACAAATAACAACCTTTGTAGTAGCAGGGAAATGGAAACAAAGTAGAGACCTGTCAATTAGAGATTGGCCAAACAAGCTGTGGTATATGAATGTATTGGGATATTATTACTGTTCTTTAACAATGAATATGACAACTATAGAAAAACATGGGAAGATTATATGAATCGAATGGACTGTGAAGTAAGCAAAATCAGGAGAATGACATATACAGTAATTATGACCATGTAATTAGAAAGAATAATAAGAGCAAAACTGTTGAAACTCAATCCTGAGAATTTATTATGACTGAACCTAATCATTGTAATGGAAGACATATAAGATACCTCCCCTCACTTCTTTGTAGGGGTGGGAAACCATGGATGTAGAACACTGCAGAAATTGTTTTGGTTAGTTTTACAGAACTGCTTTTCTGCTACCACCCCCACTTTCATTTAAAATTATCTTTCATAAAGGAATACCATCTTGAATGGGAACAAGGAAGGGATGCAGTAAAAAAATGTTGTTTACATTAGTTTAAATCAAAAGTGTTCTTTTTTAAAATGGTTAGTAGCATTGATGAAAATAGTGACCTGGAGTTAAGGTCAGGTAAAAGGATGAGTGAAGTCAGAAAAGGAATAATATCTGGGAGAACAGGAACCAGATTCCGTAAACCCAAGGGAGTAATACAGATAAAAAGTCAAGAGATTGTGGTCAAAGAAAGGTATTTCAGAGTTTCTTATCTTTGCCTTGAAACAGTTCTGAATAATGGTAACTAATGGCACCTATAGAATTTGTCTGAAACATTCATTTGTCACTTAAAGCATAAAGACATCCCTTTAACATTGGGACTTTCTCAGTCAAGGTTTTAATATGTGGCAGGTCAGCTTAAACTTAAAGAAATTAAAGGAGAATTTTGAAGGAGTTTTGCAAAACACATGAAGGACAACACACAGTACAGAAAAAAGTTTATAAATTCAGAAATGCATAAAATATATGTATGGTATATACAACATCACCATTTTTTATATTTTAATACCACAATAATTCAGGGTTATTTTCTGGTATGAAAATAGGACCAAAATTTTTTACTCATATTTTCCAGATCAAGAGGGTGGCATACTCCCAGCACAAAGATGTGTAAAAGATAACTGTATTTTTATGCAGTGAGCACTCAAGGAATAAGGTAGTCTTATATCTCGCTTCAGGATTCTAGAGTGTGTACCTGTGGGGTCAGGACTGTCCCTATTGCTTAAGGTTCAAGTTCCCATTCCAGGGTAATCCCCTTTCTTCACTGGTAGTTATCAATTATTAACACTCTTTTTTCACACAGTTAATTATTATCAATGACTTTTTACAGAATGTATTTTCTTTATAGTCATAACAGAACTATTAATAGTTTTCCCAGACACTTGTGGGTGATGGTGGTCAAACTCTCATTTCTACCACTTTGGTTTCTAAGAAGAATCCCTCAGAATGAGTAGTTCCTACATAGGTTAGTTATATCAATTTTATGTCTAAATGAAAACTAGCTATAAAATTCATAAGCATTGAATGCTGTCTGGGGAACAATCTAGCCTAGTTTAACCTCAATGGCTGTGATTCACAATGGAGAGTTTCCATACCAATAATATAATTGAATTATTCATTTACTCATTCATTTAACAAATTCCCATCAAGTGCCCACTATATGCTGGGGATAAAAAGATAAATATATCCTAGATACTACTTTTAAGAAGCATACAAGTAAATGGAGGGGAAATAACTATAACTCAAGGGATGAGACAAAAGCAACAAAGTGCCATTAAGGAAGTATACAAAAGTATGAAACACGTAGTTGATTACCTGCTACACACAATGCCCTCAAATAATAATGGAATTGAATAAAAGTGTAATTGGAAAGTATTTAACAAAATAAATTAAATACAATAAAACATGCATGCTATTATTATTTTTAATACTATTTTATTTTTACAAACACATGCAAAGATAGGTTTCAACATTCACTTTTGCAAAAACTTGTGATCCAAATTTTTCTCCCCTCCTTCTTTCTCCTTCTTCCCAACACAGGAAGCAATCCAATATAGGTTAAACATGTACAATTCTTCTAAATATATTTCCATATCCTCCATGCTATGAAAAAAAAAAACCATATCAAAGGAAAAAACAAGAAAGTTAAAAAAAAAACCTAAGCAAACAAACAACAACAAAAAGGTGAAAAGATTTTCTTTGATGCACATTCAGTCTCCACAGTTCTCTCGCTGGATGCAGATGACACTTTCCATCCTAAATCTATTGGAATTGCCTTGAATCAGTTCATTGTTGAAAAGAGCTGTGTATAGTGTTCTCTTGGTTCTGGTTACTTCACTGGGCAGTTCATGTAAGTCTTTTCAGGCTTTTCTGAAATCAGCTCGCACATCATTTATTATAGAACAGTAACATTCATGGAGACTATTATACTTAAAAACTAAATTGATACGCAGCTTGCAAGGATCTTTCTGCACACATTAGTGGTACCTACTTTTATTTGATGCTCTAGCCACTGTGCCACTTTGCTGTCCTTAGGTTGAGTCTTAAAAGAAAAGAAAAACTAAAAAATCTTCATTGTTTTATTTCTATTAATCCACTCATTCTGTATAACAAGCTGGAGTATTATGTTCCTATGTGGTCATAGAGTTAGTTTTCCTTTTTCAAAATCAATTTTTCTTTATTCTGAACTTAACAAAACACCAAATAAGAAAAGCATTTTAATACATAAAGTAGAGCAGAACAAGAACATTGTGTAGAAAACTTACCCTTTGTATATATAGTTTATTTTTCCTTTTATATTCACATACTTGATTTTGCTTTCAAAACTTTCCTGCTTAACTGTGCTTCCTTCTCTTCTGTGTATTTTCATCTTTTAAATTCTTAAAGAACTCTCTTCATTGGCAGTGTTAAAAATATATGTCTCTGCACCCTTGGTCCATTATCTTTCTGTCTGTAGGTGGGCAGCTTTCCTCCTCATTGGTCCTCTGGAATTGTTATTGCTTGTTATAGAGTTCTTAAATATTTTAAAGTTGTTTTTCTTTACAATGACATTGATATTCAATAAATTGTTTACTGGGTTCTATTTATTTCACAGTTATTAGTTCATTTAAGTTTTCCAGAGTTCTCTAAACCTATCTCTTTTATCATTTCTTATGGCAAACTGATAGTCTTGCATTCACATACCATAATTTATTCAGTCATTGCTCAATTGATGGGCTAGAAATTAATTTTTCATAACATTTTCATATTGGGAGACAGTTCATAAGTGACAAAAAATCAAATGAAGTGGAAGGAACTCTCTTGTTCTGAAGCTTTGGTACCCTGAGTATATAGACAAGTTGGTACTTGAGAGGTTACTTTATTGTTTTCTAAATCCAATAAAGCCAATAAAAACATGGAATAAAAGAAAACAGGGTTAAGAAGATTGCTCACAATGTATTCTTAATTAAATGTTTCTCTAAAATTAAGGTATTTAAGACAATTCCAATAGATGGAATTGTATGGGATGGAATGGGATGGAAAATGCCTTCTGCATCCAGAGAAAGAACTATGGAGACCGAATATGGATCAAAGCATGATATTTTGACTTTTTTGTATGTGCATTTCTTTGCTTTTTCTTTTTGTGTTTTTTTCCTTTACATCTGATTTTTTTCTTGCACATCACAATCATGGGGATATGTTTAAAAGTATTGTACATGTATAACCTTTATCAGATTGCTTGCTGTTTGGGGGATAAAGGAGGGAGAGAAAAAAATTTGAAACACGAAATCTTGTAAAAAATAAATGTTGAAAACTATCTTTACATGTATTTGAATAAATAAAATATTGAGAAAAAGGTAAAATTAAGGCATCTTTTTCCTTATGTGCCATGCTTTTGGTGGAAGTCTCTAGGTATTTCCTGTTAGATGTGAGCTCTTAATAAAGTTACCCCATGGTTCAACATCTCAGAACCTCAGCTCACAAAGTCTCAACTAATGTATTTATTTTTGCCAGCTAGCCAGAGGGCATATTTTAAGTCAAATATATTTAATCAAATTGCATAGAATAATGTATGCATTTGTAACATGTATGACCAGATAGAGTACATGGAAAGCAAACATGGAGAACATATTTGGCAAAAGAACATTTGTGAAGGAGTATCTTTCAGGAATTTGTGTAGGCAGTTCACAAATGATCATGACAACTTGCACCTCTGATTCTAACACTAGGAGCATTCTCTAGTGATGTCATTAAGTTGCTAAGTTTGTCTTTTCTATTGGGTTTATTTTCTATCATAAATGTTGAGTTTCACTTTCTGTTGGGTCAAGTTGTAGCTAGAGGATTTTTGTACTATTCTCATGATGCCTTAAATTCTCTGTTACAAATGTCTGGACTTAAACTCTTCAGTCTCCTGTTGGCCATCTCAAGAGTTATCTGCTAAAGAGATATGCCTAGAAAGCCTCTTCTTGTTAATGTCAGTGAGAAAACCATTTAGTTATATCAAGGGTCTGCCCTACATCTAAAGGGAACCTTATAAAATTAAGCAGTGTGCCTCTAGCCTACCTGTATGTGTCTATGTGTGTGTGTGTATGTATGTATGTGTGTGTATGTGTAAGCACACATTTGTTTTGTATCAGACAATTATCTGGCTAAGAGTTAAAATTACCTTATAATTCCTGCTTATGCCTTTAAGGGGAGATATTATTCTCAGTTTTTGGAAATTTTAAAAACTAAATTCTGCACAAATTGCATGGAGGATGAAGCTAAAGGCATTACTTCATTCCCAAGATTCTCTTTGTTGTTCAATTTTTTTTAAGTCATGCATTTGACTCTTCATGCCCCGATTCAGGGGCCATTCTTGCCATTTCTTGGCAAAGATATTAGAATTGTTTGCCATTTCCTTCTCTAACTCATTAGTAAGTATCTGAAACTATATTTGAACTCTAGGGGAGGAGTTCTATCCACTGTATCATTCAGTAACCCTCATTTGAAATTAGCCATTTTTAATGACTTACTTCACTCCTCCACATTAGTACTCCAATTCTGCTATAACATATATTTTGAAAGTGTGAATTCGTTACAGTGCAATTGATATATTAGGGAACATTTTAAGCATAATGCTAATTTGGAGTTTGTGAATAATTTCTTCAATAAGAATTTATTAATTTATGATGTAATTCCAACTAATTATGCTATGTATAATATGTATATAACATAAATATATGCACACAAAAATATAATATCTAATATAGAAATATAATACCCATATAATATGATATACCATATTATAATTAGTGATTATTTATTATTAATTTCTTCTAAAAGATTTAAAACCTACAATATTTCTGAGTGATTTCTTCTACAAGGAACAAGTGAGAATGCTGAAAACTTCACCATTTCTCAGTAACTCACAAGTCATGAATTTTCCTATTTCCACTACAAGTGAACTTCAAGTCTTTACCTAGATAAACTGCCATATTTATTGTATTATCTTCTAGTGCAGTAATTGGAGGGACAAAAAAGTACTTGTTGTAGCACCTTTTTCTTTTCCCCCCATAGGCTATGGTGGAAGGAGAAGGTAATTATGAGCTTCCCAACTTGCTCGGGTAGCTCCAAGTCCCAGCGCAGCAATTGCCTAAGGCTGATGCTGCCTCTAATTATAGTATTGATGCATTTTTTTTTACCCATTGAACATGTTATCATTTGTTGTATTCTTATCATTTTTTAAAATGTGTCACTGAGAAGTTTTTTAAGCATTGTGTCCCTAACCCCTTTTCCCCCACCAATTCTGTGGTTTTGATTGAATGACTTTGCTTAGCAAGGCATTTTGGGGAATTGCCTGTCACTTACAGCAGAGTTGCCTGTCCCAATCTTTGCACAGTACTGTTTTTATACTTATTTCTCTTAGGAATATATCACATATTATTTTATACTATGGTTATTTGAGTTTATGGTATATTGATCTCTCTTCCACAAAGACAGTTCTGTTTCCTTAACTAATCTATGCACCTCACTCAAAGCCTAGTATAGTGAATTTAAGATTTAAGAATTTTTTATTAATGGGGCATTAATACATTATTGGTGGAGGTGTGTAATGATCCAACTTTTCTGGATAGTAATTTAGAACTATGCCTAAAGGGTTATAAAATTGTGCATACCTTTGAATCTAGCATTGTCATTACTGCATCTATATCCCAAAGAGATCATAAAAGAGGGAAAAACACCCACATGTGCAAAAATGTTTGTAGCAGGTTTTTCTTGGTAGTAGCAAGGAACTGAAGATTAAGTATTCACATTAGTTGGGGGACGTCTGAATAAGTTATGGTATGTAAATGTAATGGAATATTATTGTACTCTAAGAAATGATGAGCAGGCTGATTTCAAAAAAGCATGGAAAGATTTACATGCATTGATGCTAAATGAAGTAAGCAAAACCAGGAGAACATTGTACACAATGATAGCAATATTACATGATGATCAGCTGTGATGGACTTGGCTCTTCTTAACAATATGGCGATTCAAGACAACTCCAATATATTTGGGATGGAATATGCCATCCATATCCAGAGAGATAATTATGTAAACTGAAAGCAGATTGAAGCACAGTATTTACACTTTTTTTG
>JAJPUD010020858.1:13361-23960 GCA_023553655.1 Myrmecobius fasciatus | reverse complement strand
GGACTGTGGGAACTGAGTATGGACCACAACATAGCATTTTCATTCTTTCTGTTGTTGTTTGCTTGCGTTTTGTTTTCTTTCTCAATTTTGTTTTCCTTCTTGATCTGATTTTTCTTATGTAGCAAGATAACTGTATAAATATGTATACATATATTGGTTTTAACATATATTTTAACATATTTAACATATATTGGACTACCTGCCATCTAGAGGAGGGAATGGGGGAAGGGCGTGAAAATTTGGAGCAAAAAATTTTGCAATGGTAAATGTTGAAAAAATTTCCCATGCATAATGTTTTGTGAATAATGTTTTAATAAAAAAAGAATCTACCTTATAACCCATGAACAATTACTTTTCATACAAATAAAGACAAAATTAAACAGATTTAAAAATATTAATTGCTCAAAAGTAGGTTAAGCCAATATAATAAAATTACCATTCTACCTTAATTTACTATCTTAACTATACAATTTTACATTAATTATTATCAAATCAAAATATAAAAATTATTTTATTGAGCTAGAGAAAATAATAATTAAATTCATCTAGAAGAATAAAAGCTTAAAAATATCAAGAGAATTAATTGGGGAGGAGGGGAATATGAAGGAAGGCAACTTACCAATACCTGATTCCAATCAATCTAATAAATTAGTAAACATTAGAACAATGTAGTACTGGTTAAACAATAGAGTGGTAGATCCATGGAATAGATCAGATATAAAATGCATGGTAGTAAATTATTACAACAATCTAATGTTGATAAATACAAAGATCTAAGCTTTTACAACAATATTTCACTGTGACAAAAAAAAGATGGGAAAACTGGAAAGCAGTTTGTTAGAAACTTAGATATAAACCAACATACCAAACAATATTGTGAGATAAGACCAAAATGCATATATTATTGGAGCATAGAGGGTTATATCCTAACAAAATTGGGGGAGATTAGAAGGCTCTACCACAAGTTGGGCACAAATCATCCATATGACTATTTGGGAGGGAGATAGTACTTTCACATTCATTTTTTTTTCTTCCTTAAAACTTTATATATTCTTTTAGTTTCTTAAATCAAGGCAAAACAGCATACAAGAAAATATATTTATAGTATTTTTCATTCTTTTTTAAATGAGTTTATATATATATATATATATATATATATATATACATGACATATATATATACATATGTGTGTATGTATATATGTATGTATACCCCAACTTGTACAGCCATTCCCCAATTGATGGACATCTATTTATTCTCCAATTCTTTGATACCACAAAAGGATATGGACAATTTCATAGCCCTTTGGGCACACTTCCAAATTGCTCTCATAATGGTTGGACCATTTCACAACTCTATCAGCAGTGATTTATTGTCCCTGTTTTCCCAAGTTTCCTGTAGCATTCATCATTATCTTTTCCTGTCATACCAATCTGAGAGGTGTGAGGTGGTTCCTCAGATTTGTTTAATTTGCATTTCTCTAATTAATAGTGATTTAGAGTATTTTTTCATATAATCAGAGAGAGCTTTAATTTCATCCTATGAAAATTATCTATGCATATCCTTTGACCATTTATCAATTGGGGATTTCCTATATTACAAATTTGTCACAATTCTTTATATTTTAGAAATGGGTGTTTCATCAGAAATACTGGCTGTAAAATTTCCCTAAAGCTTTGTACTTCTCTTTCCACCATATTTCTATTGGTTTTGTTTGTGCAAAAATCTTTTAATTTAATGTAATCAAAGTTGTCAGTTTTGCCCTTCATAATGTTCTCTAGTTCTTTGGACATAAATTCCTCCCTTCTTTAAAGATCTATTAGGTAAATTATTCCTTATTCCCCTAATTTGCTTATGGTATTATTTTTATGCCCAAATCATGTACCCATTTTTACCTTATTTTGGTATGTAGGTCTATACCCAGTCCAGAAATTTTTGTCAAATAGTGAGTTCTTATCCCAGAATCTGGAGTTTGGGGATTTACCAAATACTATAGTAATGTATTATGCATCTGGAAGAACAGATGAATTTTGGTATTATTTTTTCTAGTTCTATAAAATATTTTTTGGCAGTTTGATTGGCATGGCACTGAAAAAGTAGACCAATTTAGGCAGAATTGTCATTTTTATCCTTAGCTTAGCCTACCCATGAGCACTTGATATTTTCCCAATTGTTTAGATCTAACTTTATTTGTGTGAGAAATATTTTGTAATTGTGTTCATATAGTTCCTGTGTTTGTCTTGGCAGGTAGACACCCAAATATTTTATGTTGTCTACAATTCTTTGAAATGAAATTTTCTCTTTATATCTCTTGCTGCTGGGCTTTGTCAGTAATTTGTAGAAATGCTGATGGTTTGTGTGGGTTAGCCATTTAGTATTTAAGAAATGCATTATATTGGGGCATATATATGAGAACACACACCAGTCATTTTATAATAAAGGAATGGAGAAAGGGAATCAAAGAAGAGAGGAAATTACTGCAATAATCAGGTTGCAGATAAGGCAAATATTAATTTTCTAACTCTGAATATATTGCTTTCCTTATGAGCACAGTTCTAAAACAGAGCTGCAGGTCCACTTTTTTTAGGAAATGCCTCCTGCCTGCTGCTGGAACACATTAATTGTATCTTCATCCTCCATTTCCAGCTCTTCAGGTGGTTGTCCATCAAAGCAGAATATAATCTTCCTATGGAAATTGTCCATATCCTTTGACCTAGCAGTGCCACTACTGGGTCTATTTCCCAAGGAAATCATAAAGGAGGGAAAAAGCACACACGTGAAAATATTTGTAGCAGCACATTTTGTGGTAACAAAGAATTGGAGAATAAATAGATGGAGTTCACAATAGACTTTCATTAGTTTACTAAGTGGTGTATGCTTCTTAATCTTAAATTGCACCACCCATCCTTCTTGCGCTGCCACCTTCAAATTAATGTGGTTGCTTTCAGGCTAGACTTCTTCCTTTGACTTTTTGTTGGCAAGGGTTAGTCTGGGTGGTTCCTCATTGGCTGCTTCATAAAAAATAAAAAAAAAAAAAAAGGACAGGATGATCTGCTCTAAGAGGAAGAAGCAGATGCTGCAAGAGCAGAAGGAGATGGGAGGAAGAAGAGCTGAAGAAAAAGAAGGATGATGAAGAGAGGTGTTTCACATTTCTTTTGAGCTACCACAGTTCTACTTTGCTCATAGAACACAGAACCAACTTTGCTTCTGGCACATCAAGCTGGATGGCCCTGTGCCAGCGTCACCTAAGTCTCAAATCAGTATTCAAGTTCTTCAGGGATTCCTTGAGAGCTTCCTTATGTTGTTTCCTCTGACCATGATGTGAGTGCCAGCTTTGTGTATACTCTCTATTAAATGGTCTTTTAGGCAAGCATCTATTTTACATTCTAATAAGCAAGTTGTACTCTTTGCCATAGAGTTTGAATTTTTGGCAATTTAGCTCAAGAAAGGACTTCAGAGACTAATATCTTATTTTGCCAAGTAATATTCAGAATCTTCCTAAGACAATTCAGCATGAACATTAATGAATGGTTAATTATTATTAATTATAATATATATATATATATATATATATATTATTATATATAATATAATTCACATTAAATGAATTACTTTTACAAATTTTCCTGTTTGGACTTATTTTCCTGGCTCTTTTTTTTTTTAATTTCTCCTGTGGTGCAGAGAGCCATGGACTTTTAGTTGATCACAGGTTGGAATTTCAACTCCTCCACTTTTGATCTGCTTATCTTTGAACAAATTGCCTCATCTCTGTGGGCCTGTTTCCTGTCCTCCAAGAAATAAATACTTCATACTATGAATCCCTAGAGGTTACTTAGAGTTTGGTCATCTAAAATCAGCACCAAACTATAATTCTATGTTTTTATTTTTTCTAATTTCACTGCCAAATACAATGTTTTATGTCCTAAGATTTTTCAGTACTTTTATCACCTCAAATACTACACATTCCCCTCGATATTTAAACATTTCACCTAAAGTTTTTTTTTGTGTGTGTGTTTCCTACTCCTTTCTTATCCCTCATATTCTCTCCTATACCCTAGTACTGTTTCTATTTTTGTCATCATCTTTCTCCAAGTATCTATAGTTAATCTTTTATATGAAGTCACTTAGCACAATGTTAAACTTATATTGTATTTAATAAATATTGATTTATTCATCAAACTCTGTTTTTTTTTTATTCCTGCTCTGATTCACCTCACACATTTAATCAGCTTTCAAGTTTGTGTTGCTGCTGTTGTTTTTGTCTGTTGTCTTCTTCTATATCTCTAATGTACAATCTCTACTACTCAGACAACCACGACTCTAGAACAGGCCCTCCTTACCTTACACTTGGATGATTGTAATAACTTCCTACTAGGTATCTCTGCTTCAAATCTCTCCAGAATTTGTTCTCCACTCAGCTATTAAAAAGGTGTTTTTTTTTTTCTAGAATGAAGTTCTCATTATACCAATGCCAGTTCCCTGCAAACTTACACACACACACACACACACACACACACACACACACACACACACACCAAACTCTATTCCCTATTGCCTCAAGTGTCAAATAGAAATATTATTCTTTGGCATTTTCAAGCCTTTTGTGATTTTCTTCCTTTCTTTCTAGTATTTTCACATTTTTATCCTCTACTACATAATGCCATCCAATAAACTTTCCTTTTTCTATTCACAATACTGAAGAGAAACAAGAGCAATAGTTTGGGTACATTGCCCTATTAACAGTTCCTCAGAATCACAATTCCATCTTTGAGCCTCTGTGCTGAGGTATCTTAAGGCCAGATCATAGAACCCCTTTTTTACTTTCAAGATGAACCCTAAGCACAATCTTGAGCATGAAGCCTTTAATGATGCTTCCCAGAATCCCCACTCTTAACAATTATCAGTGGTCTTGCAAACTATCTTGCATTTAATTACTTTGTACATATATACATAAAAATGCATACAAATATGCACATATGCCTCCTTTTTCTTTTTATTCAGGGTGTTCATGGAGGAATAGCACTAATGTTGAAAACCAATACCTAAGTATTGTTATAGCAACCTAGTATCTTTGGTATTAATCTATCACCCCACTCTCATTTGAGACTCTAAGAAACTGCAGCATGTGCAGCAATCATACCCTAGTCAAACCTTGGCAGATGGACTAAATTATATTGAAGGTAACTGAAAGACCACAAACTGGTAAGTTTTGGAGCTGTTTACCTCAGGTATATAAAGACTTCATCTAGCAGAATGGAAATGTGAGAGTCATTTGTTCCAAAGACCAGGTACTTCAGAGTTAATATAATATATCAAGATGATCCAAAGTATTGTTGGACCATTGCCACCCATCTTGACTTTTGTCCTACATGAGATTTTGATGATTCTGGAATAGAGACTGAGGCTGACAACTTTGGGCAATTCTACCTTACTTAACTCTAATTCACATGCAAGTCAACACAACAAACCATTATGTCCTTGGTCTCTTTTTAAATGAAGATTGAAAATTCTGCATACACACACACATGTGTGTGTATGTATATATGTTCCTTGCCTGTTTTGTTAGAATACATCTTTTTTCCATAGCACTCAGCACAATATCTGGCCTATTGAAGTGCTGAATAAATTTTTATGGACTTATTGATTGACTTAAATCTACCTTTTTAACTTTATTTTACATTTTCCTCTTTTTGTATATTATAAGTTAAGCCATAAGGCACAAGATTTGTCTTACTCATCCATCTATGTGTCTTTATATAGATTGTCTCTCCACATAGGATGTCCTTACTCCATTAAAAATCCCTAGTTTTCTTTGAAGTATACTTGAAATTTCATTTCTTATACACTATCTTTCTGAATCCTTCCTAGCTCCTACAGCCTCCTCCATTTTCATATCTGTTCTATAAACTCTAAGATTATTTCAATATTTATATGTTTTTTCTTTCAGTTAAACATTAAGATTCATCAATGCAAAGATTGTTTTTTCTTTCATAGTTGTACCTTCAGTACCCAGAAAATTACATGGAACCTAGAATCTGCTTAAGAAATACTTGTTGATGGATTGATTTATTTTAGCACTTCAAATATTTTATGCATTCTTGTTCATTTATTCCTTCATCTTAAAAATCTTTATATGATGTTTAATGATAATTCTTTATATTTATATTGCATTTTAAAATTCATGACTTTACTTCTTCACAATAGTCCCATTAAGCAGGTTATGCAGATGGATATTTCTCATTTTTAAGATGAGGTAACTGGAGATCAAGAAGGTTAATGGAGATAAAATGGTATAATAAAAACAATATTCCCCTCTCAATCAGGGGTCCAAATTCCAATTTTACTATTTGAAAGTTTGTGTGGTGAGATAGATAACTTCTTATCCTATTTCCTTAGCCAAAAAAAAATGAAGCAGGTGGCTATTTAATGATGTCCAAAACCCCTTCTATAAATGACATACATTTTCTGTAATATATGATCATAATCTCTAATCCAGGTCTAATATTCTATTATTTTATGCTTTGAGATTTTCTAGAACTTTGAGTTTATGTTTTATGTGATCAGTTAGTTACTCTCAAATTTATCATTTTATGATTTTGAATTCTAATTCCTTTCAGGCTATGAAAAATGATTATCTGTATTCTAAGGACTCTACCAGCTCAAACTTACTTTTGATACTTTTCTAAGGTCATTTCTGAAATTATATTAAAATAAAATTCATTCTGTGTTTTAAGATTTTTCTGCCTTATGACTTTTCATGATTTTATATATTCAAGTTAAAACCAATAAATGCTACATTAAAATTGAGGGTTTGGAAGAATGTAAAAAGCCTTTCATTTGAAAGGGAACACAGTCCTCTCTCTTTTCCTGGAACAGAACAGGTTAGAAAAACCATGCTAGGGCTATATGACACCACATGCTTAAATTGTCAGATACAAGCCTGAGTCCCATGATTTCATTTCACTGTGTCTGTTTGGTATAAGTTAAGATTCATTGAATATGCATGTTATAGCCAGAAGAAAATGTGAGTTAAAAAGAAGAGAGAAAGATAAGATGATGAATAAAAACTAGATTGATAAATAAATAAAAACATTTTTAAGAGACAGAAAACTGGAATGATGGATTTTCCTTGCCTATTGGAGATACAAATAGCTTTCATGTGTCTGATTAAGGTGTTAATGACACCTTCCATCTCGTCTGTTTTCCATTCACTTGAACAGCACAGTTTACAGAGAAATTTAATGCTCACAGAAGACCTTTGTTTATGTCCCACTAGGGAGAAAGATGTGAGAAACTAAGCAGCACTGACAAATGCAGTGATTGTAAGGAATGATGAGGTGTCCTTAGGAAAAAAAAAAGCATTTGTTGTGTCTATGCTGAAACTCACAACTATTAGTCCCTTGTCTCACCACACTTCAACGAGAAGCATAGAGGGATTTACTTCAAGTCCTTCCATTTCAGCAGCGGCTTAAAGAATATATTCAAAGGAGACTAATCCAACCTCCAAAGACACGTTGACATCATACCTCAGAAAGGAGTAAAAACAATGGATAAAATAAAGTTTTTAATGAAAGAATTTATTCTGAAAAGCATCATGCTACGATTAAGAGATAATTAACCTTAAAATCAAGGAAATCAACATTCAAATCTCACCTTTGACATGGGTTCTGTCAGGTTGGACAAAACCTGGGATAGTGAAGCTGTAGCATCTCTTCAAGAAAGAGGTTCTGGAAACAGTCAAAAGCCTAACTGTGTCTACATCTATACCTCTAACAGTTGTAATCCAGTCTCTATTTAGTCACTTGTCTAGTTCATTCTTTCATAATTTCCAACTTGGACTATAATAATAGCTTCTTAATCAGGTTTCTTAAGCTCTCTGATGAAGGAAAATATGTTTTAAGGGAACTTTACTGGAACTTATCATCCATGTGTGCAGGAGATTTTTAGAAATTAAAATTAATAAAATGTCTGGAACAACCTCAGAGTCAGTTACCTTCCAGCATGGTTCTCCATCACATTGGCATGTAATTAATTAAAATGTGTCATTTTTAAAAATTTTGAGTGTTCTATACATTAAATTCTTCTTTCAGTTTTTGGTGTGATATAAAGCCATCTGTATATTCACCCACTTAGAGAAGCATTTCCTGATAAATTGCAATAGGAGAAAAAGAAAGGAAAGAAAGAAAGGAAGAAAGGAAGAAACAAAGAAACAAAGAAAGGGAGGAAGTGAGGAAGGAAGGAAGGAAGGAAGAAAGAAAAAAGGAAGAAGGAAGGAAAGAAAAGAAAGAAAGAAGGAAAGAAAGAAAGGAAGGAAGGAAGCAAGGAAGCAAGGAAGCAAGGAAGGAAAGAAGGAAGGAGGGAAGGAAAGAAGGAAGGAAGGAAGGAAAGAGTGAAGAAAGGGAGGGAACAAGAGAGGAAAGGAGGAAGGAAGGGAAGAAGGAAAGGAGGAAAGAAAGAAAGAAGGAAAAAAGGAAGGAAGGGAAGAAGAAAGAAAGAAAGAAAGAAAGAAAGAAAGAAAGAAAGAAAGAAAGGAAGGAAGAAAAAGAAAAAAAAACATATTTTTCCAGAAATCATCAAGTTAAAGTACTCATATTCTAGGAACAGTAGGTAAAATGATACTTGAAAGATTTCACCATTAACCTTTTTTATCTCCTTTTGCATTTGGTCAATTGAACTTTTAAATAAGTTGTTTTGTTCCTTTGATTTTTTTTTGTATTTCAAAAATTCTATTTGTCAAGGAATTCTTTTTCCTTTTCACCAAATCTATTTTAAGATGTTTTCTTCAGATAATTTCTGTTTTCTTTTTCAAATTCTCTTGCAAGACTCTCATTTCCTTTCAATAGAACTTTGTGAGATGAAGACCAACTCATATGATCTTTTGAGACTTAACCTGGAGAAGATTTCCCTTTAGTGTCCTTAGGGTTTGAGGTCTGGTCTTCCCTATCTCCATAAAAGCTTGGAAAAGACAGTAATATCTAGGAAAATGGAATGATACAGAAGACAGTTACAATTCTCATCCTTCTTGATCTTTCTTTGACACTTTTGTGCACTCTGTTCTCCTTGATACTCTCTTCTCTCTAGGTTTACCTGACACTTTTCTCTCCTACTTATCCTCTTTTTCTTCTGATCACTGCTTCTCTTTATTCTTTTTTGGTTCATAATCCAGATCACATTAGCTAATTGGATGCTGCTAATATTGTTCTGAATCTTCTCTTCTCCTTCTATATTATTTCATCTAGTGATCTCATCAGCTACCATAAATTGAATTGCCTTCTTTGTTCACATCATTCTTAGATTTATTTGAATAGCTCCATGTTTTATTCTTATTTTTACTCTTGTATTTCTATTAGACACATCAAATTGGACTTTCCATATATACCTTAAAGTTAATATATTTGACACTGAACACATCTTTTATCTCTATCACTTGTCAGACCACTACTATCCTCTAAGTTTCCCAGACTCACTAATTAGGAGTTATCCTCAACTCCTCACTATGTTACCTCCCCCATATCCAACAAATTGTTAAAACTTACCATTTATTCCTTTATAATATCTTAATAACTCTCCTTTCTCTCTCTTCGAATAGTAAGCAAGTTGATCATCCTGTTCAAGTATCTCTCCACTACAAATATTCTCCAATAAACTGTCAAATTTATTTTCCTAAGGCACAGATCTCATCATGCTATGCCATTCCTCAATAAACTTGCATGGCTCTCTATTCCCCCCCCCCAATGCTTGTAAGATACTCTATTTTCCTTCTAAACTCCTTCATACACTTGCCATTACTTACCTTTCTTTGCTTCTTATACCTGAATCTCTTTTATCCACTCTATGATCTAGTGGCATTGGCCACCATTCTGTTAGTCTCACATGAAACTAACTTCTCCTTAATCCTCCATTTTCATTGTATGCCCCTCATGTCTGGAAGTCTTTCAAACCCCACATTCAAAACTGAACTCATTTTTTTTCTTCAAATATTCCTCTTTTTCTAATTTGTCTAATTCTGTTGAGATGTTACCATTCTTTTAGTCAGAGTCACAAAACAGGTGTCTTCTTGAGTCCTTATTGTCTCCCTTCATACATACTCAATTGTCAAGGATTATTGAATTATTATTGTGATAGTTCTTGAATGTGAATTCCTCTAACTCTCCCATGATTCTGGAACAGACTTAATTACTGCATGCCTGTGCTATTGAAATGGTATGCAGATAATTCTATCTCAGCTTTCTCCCTAATCTAGGACATCCTAGAAATGCTGAAGGTACTCACCTACTAAAATACTCTTCCTTTAGTGGAGTTTGAATATTTCCTCCCTGCTCAGTAAACTTCAGTGACTTTCTGTCACCTCCAGGAGCAACCATAAAATCCTCTCTTTGGCTTTGAAAGTCATTTGTAACTTATACCTCTATCCCCCACACATATACAATCAACTTTCTAGTTTTCTTACACCACTTACACACACACACACACACACACACACACACACACACACACCTTTCTATCATGTGATACTGGCCTCCTTGTATTTTCTAAAACAAGATAATTCATTTCCCACACCTATCATTTTCTCCAACTGTCTACCATGCTTGGAGTGCA
>JAJPUD010020857.1:11265-23960 GCA_023553655.1 Myrmecobius fasciatus | reverse complement strand
AGCCTCCACATTGAAGGACTGAAGGGCCTGGAACCAGATATTCCGAAGGGCAAAGGAACTTGGATTACAGCCAAGAATATCCTATCCAGCTAGAATGAGCATTATCCTCCAGGGAAGGAGATGCTCATTCAACGATATAGGTGAATTTCACCTATTTCTAATGAAAAGACCAGATCTGAACAAGAAATTCGACATCCAAACACAGAACTCAAGAGATGCATAAAAAGGTAAAAAGGAAAGGACTCTTGAGAACTTTATTTCTACTAGGGGTATGCTTAAAGGTTGGGGGTATAATTAACTAGATATTACTTTGATAATATGAAAAAGAGAACTAGAGGGGGAAAGGTTGTTATACTGGGGAAAAGAGGGGAAAAGTGGTAAAATAAGATCTTAAAAAAAAGAGGTAAAAACAAGGTAAAATCTCTTGAAGAGGCAAAGAAAACCTAATATAATTGAGAGAAAGAGGGGAGGGAGTTGAGCATTGTGTAAATCTTACTCTCATCTGGTTGGGCTCTAAAAGTGTATCAGACACTTGATTTCACATAGAAACTTGTCTGTTGCTAGAGGGAAGTGGGAGGGAAAGGAGGAAAAGAAAGGGATAAACTAATAGAAGGGAAAATAGAAGAATCAGTGGAAAGGAGTAAAAACAGGGGGAAGGGATCTAAAGGGTGGAGTATTGTTTGGGGGAGGGGGTCATCAAAAGCAAAGTACTGAGGAGGGGGGAAGGGAGAAAGGGGAAAGGAAAGGGGAAAACATAACTTAGGTAAATAAGATGACAGGAAATAAAGAATTAGTTATTCTATCTGTGAATGTGAATGGGATGAACTCTCCCATAAAGCAGAAGCGGATATCAGACCGGATTAAAAACCAGAATCCCACAATATGTTGTCTACAAGAAACACATCTAAAACATAGTGACACATATAGGATGAAGGTAAAAGGCTGGAGCAGAACCTATTATGCTTCAGGTGAACAAAAAAAAGCAGGGGTAGCAATCCTTATCTCAGATCAAATAAAAGCCAAGATAGATCTAATCAAAAGAGATAAGGAAGGAAACTATATTTTATTAAAGGGTACCATAGATAATGTAGCAATATCTATACTAAATATATATGCACCAAGTGCAAAAGCATCCAAATTCCTAGGGGAGAAATTAAGAGAGATTCAAGAAGAAATAGACAGTCAAACTATACTAGTGGGGGAATCTCAACCTTGCTCTCTCAGAATTAGATAAATCAAATCACAAAATAAACAAGAAAGAAACTAGGGAGATAAACCAATTGTTAGAAAAGTTAGGTATGATAGATCTATGGAGAAAATTGAATGGAGACAGTAGGGAGTTTACTTTTTTCTCAGCAGTCCATGGAACCTATACAAAAATTGACCATGTGTTAGGGCATAAAAATGTCAAAATCAAATGCAGAAAGGCAGAAATAGTAAATGCATCTTTTTCAGATCATGATGCAATAAAAATCACATGCAATATAAGGCCAGGAGAAAATAAACCAAAAGGTAATTGGAAATTAAATAATCTAATGCTGAAGAATGAATGGGTGAAAGAGCAAATCATAGACACAATAATTTCATCCAGGAGAATGACAATAAGGAGACAACATACCAAAATTTGTGGGATACGGCCAAATCAGTTATAAGGGGCAATTTTATTTCTTTAGATGCTTACTTGCATAAAATAGAGAAAGAAAACATCAATGAATTGGGTTTATTATTTAAAAAAACTAGAAAAAGAACAAATTAAAAACCCTCAATTAAATACCAAATTGGAAATTCTAAAAATAAAAGGGGAAATTAATAAAATTGAAAATAAGAAAACTATTGAATTAATAAATAAAACTAAGAGTTGGTTCTACGAAAAAACCAACAAAATAGATAAGCCCTTAGTTAATTTGATAAGAAAAAGGAAAGAGGAAAATCAAATTGTCAGTCTCAAGAATGATAAGGGAGAACGTTCCTCCAATGAAGAGGAAATTAGAGCAATAATTAGGAGTTACTTTGCCCAACTTTATGCCAGTAAGTTTGATAATCTAAATGAAATGGAGGAATATCTACAAAAATATTGATTGCCCAGGTTAACAGAAGAGGATATAATTTATTTAAATAGCCCCATATTAGAAAAAGAAATAGAACAAGCTATTAACCAACTCCCTAAGAAAAAATCTCCAGGGCCAGATGGATTTACATGTGAATTCTACCAAACATTCAAAGAACAATTAATTCCAATACTATACAAACTATTTGAGAAAATAGGAACAGAAGGTATACTGCCAAATTCCTTCTATGAGACTGATATGGTGCTGATAGCTAAACCAGGTAGGGTGAAAACAGAGAAAGAAAACTAGACCAATTTCCTTAATGAATATTGATGCAAAAATTTTAAATAAGATATTAGCAATGAGATTACAGAAAGTCATCCCCAGGATGGTACACTATGATCAAGTAGGATTTATACCAGGGATGCAGGGCTGGTTCAATATTAGGAAAACTATCAGCATAATCAATTATATTAATAACCAAACCAACAAAAACCATATGATTATCTCCATAGATGCAGAAAAAGCATTTCATAAAATCCAACACCCATTCCTATTAAAAACACTAGAGAGTATAGGAATAAATGGGCTTTTCCTTAAAATGATCAGTAGCATCTATTTAAAACCATCAGGAAGCATCATATGTAATGGAGACAAACTAAAACCATTCCCACTAAGATCAGGAGTGAAACAAGGCTGCCCATTGTCACCATTACTATTTAATATTGTATTAGAAATATTAGCTTTGGCAGTAAGAGAAGAAAAAGAGATTAAAGGAATTAGAGTAGGTAATGAGGAAACCAAATTATCACTCTTTGCAGATGACATGATGGTATACTTAGAGAACCCTAGAGACTCAACCAAAAAACTACTAGAAACAATTCACAACTTTAACAAAGTGGCAGGATTCAAAATTAATCCACATAAATCATCAGCATTTTTATACATTACCAACAAAGTTCAGCAGCAAGAGATACAAAAAGAAATTCCATTTCAAATAACAGATGATAGGATAAAATATTTGGGAATCTATCTGCCAAGGAAAAATCAGAAAATATACGAACTAAACTACAAAACACTTTCCACACAAATAAAATCAGACCTAATCAATTGGAAAAACATTAAGTGCTCATGGGTAGGCAGAGCGAACATAATAAAAATGACAATACTACCCAAACTAATCTACTTATTTAGTGCCATACCAATCAAACTCCCAAGAAATTATTTTACAGATCTAGAAAAAATAGTAGCAAAGTTCATTTGGAAGAACAAAAGGTCAAGGATGTCAAGGGGATTAATGAAAAAAAAGGCAGATGAAGGTGGCCTTGCTGTACCAGATCTAAAACTATATTATAAAGCAGCGGTCATCAAAACCGTTTGGTACTGGCTAAGGAATAGAGCAGTAGATCAGTGGTACAGGATAGGTTATCAGGAAAATCTAGGCAATAACCTTAACAATTTAGTGTTTGATAAACCCAAAGATAAACCCAGTTTTGGGGATAAGTACTCACTATACGGCAAAAACTGCTGGGAAAATTGGAAACTAGTGTGGAAGAAATTAGGGCTTGACCCACACCTAACACCACATACCAAAATAAGATCTAAATGGGTTCATGATCTGGATATAAAGAGTGATTTAGTAAACAAATTAGAGGAACGTAATATAGTTTACCTCTCAGACCTGTGGAGAAGGAATAAATTTATGTCCAAAGAAGATCTGGAACTCCTAATTGAAAACCAGATAGATAATTTTGATTATATTAAGTTAAAAAGTTTCTGTACAAATAAAACTAATGCATACAAGATTAGGAGGGAAGCATCAAATTGGGAAATCATCTTTACATTTAATGGTTCTGATAAAGGTCTCATTTCTAAAATATATAGAGAACTGTCTCATATATATAAGAATTCAAGCCACTCTTCAATAGATAAGTGGTCAAGGGATATGAACAGCCAATTTTCAGATGATGAAATTAAAACCATCTCTAGTCATATTAAAAGTTGCTCCAAATCACTATTGATCAGAGAAATGCAAATTAAGACAACCCTGAGGTACCACTACACACCTATCAGATTGGCTAAAATGACAGGAAAAGATAACGATGAATGTTGGAGGGGATGTGGGAAAACTGGGACACTAATACATTGTTGGTGGAACTGTGAACAGATCCAACCATTCTGGAGAGCAATTTGGAGCTATGCTTAAAAAGTTGTCAAACTGTGCATACCCTTTGACCCAGGAGTGTTTCTACTGGGCCTATATCCCAAAGAGATCTTAGAAGAGGGAAAGGGCCCCACATGTGCAAGAATGTTTGTGGCAGCCCTTTTTGTAGTGGCTAGAAATTGGAAACTGAAGGGATGCCCATCAATTGGAGAGTGGCTGAATAAATTATGGTATATGAATGTTATGGAATATTATTGTTCTATGAGAAATGACCAGCAGGACGATTTCAGAGAGGCCTGGAGAAACTTGCATGAACTGATGCTGAGTGAAACGAGCAGAACCAGGAGATCATCATACACAGCAACAACAGTATTACATGATGAACAATTCTGATGGACATGGCTCTCTGCAACAAAGAATTGTCTCAAAACAATTCCAGTTGTTCACTGAAGAAAACCATATACACCCAGAGAGAGAGGGATATGAAATATGGATCACAACGTAACATTTTCATGATCTCTATTGATATTTGCTTGCATTGTGTTGCCTTTCTCTGATTTTCTTTTTTTTTTCTTGTAGATAGGATTTTTCTTGCATAACTTGTCAAGTAACTCAACATTATTAACATGTCATGGACTTCCTGCAATTTAGGGGAGGGGAGGGGACTGGGGGTAAAATCTGTAATGGAAAGCTTTGTAAAGATCAATGCTAGGGAACTACCCATACATATGTTATACAAATAAAAAGCTTTAATTAAAAAAAAGAACTATAGGTTTTGATATGTTGTCTCATTATTGTCATTTTCTTGAATAAAATTATTGGTTGTTTCGTGATTGTTGTTTGATCCATTCTTTATTTAGAATTAGATTATTTAATTTTCAATTGGTTTTTAGTACATCTTTCCCTGACCCTTTATTGAATGAAATTTTTACTGCATCATGGTCTGAAAAGGAAATATTTACTATTTCTGCCTTTCTATATTGTTTTTGTGCCTTAAGACAGGTAAATTTTTGTGTAGGGAATATATGTTACTGAGAAGAAAGTATATTTCTTTCTGTCCCTATTCAATTTTCTCCAGAGTCTATCATATCTAAGTCTTCAAAGATTTTATTAATCTCTTTAGTTTCTCTCTTGTTTATCTTGTGGTTAGATTTATTTAATTCTGAGAGTGGGAGGTTGAGATCTCCCACTAGTATAGTTTGCTATTTGGATGCTCTACCACTTGGTGCATATATGCTTAGTACTGATGTTATTTCATTGTCTATGCTACCTTTAATAATATGTAGTTTCCTTCCTTGTGTCTTTTAATTAGACCTATTTTGACTTTTGTTTTACCTGAGATCAGAAATGGTAACTGATTTTTTTTGTTGCTTTAGCTGAAGCATAATAAATTCTGCTCCAGTCATTTTCCCTTACTTTGTATGTGTCAAATATGTTTCTTGTATATAATATATTGTAGGATTGTTTTTAATCCACTCTGCTATTTGCTTTCATTTTATGGGAGAGTCCATCCCATTCACATTCACTGTTATATGATTACCAGCTCTGTATTTCCCTCCATCCTATACTTTTGTTCTCTCTTTCTAGTCTTAGTAGTGTTTTGTTTTTAACACATCCTGCCCTCAACCTTCTCTCCTTTCTATCACCCTCTTCCCTTTTCTTACCCCTTTCTCTTAGTGTTTCTGCCCTCTCTTCTATCTATTCCCTTTCTTTTGTTTTCCCCTTCTCCTCCTACTTCCTTATAGGAAAAGATAAACTTCTATATCCAACTGAGTGGGTATGTTATTCTGTCTTTGATCCAAAAATGATGAGATTAAGCTTCAGGCAATGCTCACATCCCTTCCTTCATTCCTTATTATTGTAATTGGTCTTTTGTGCCTCTTTGTGTAATCTACTTCCCCTTTCCTTTTCTCTCAGTACAATCCTTTTTCCATCCCTTAATATATTTTCTTTGATATAAGTACATCAGAGTCCATTCATAGCCATACCCTTCATCCATGTATTACCGCTCTAACTGCCCCAATAACAGAAATAGTTCTCAAGAGTTACAGATATCATTTTCACATCTAGGGATATAAATAGTTAAACCTTTAAATTAAATATGTGTGTGTTCCTTTCTATGCTTCTCTTGAGTCCTATATTTGCAGATAAATTTTTTGTTTACTTCTGTTTTTTTTTTAATAGAAATAATTGAAAGTCTCTTACTTCATTGAAGATCAATTGCCTCCCCCTGAAAGATGCTGCTGCTTAGTCTCGCTGGATAGTTAATTCTTGGTTGTAATTCCAGATTCTTTGTCTTATAGAATATGGTTCTCTAGGCCCTCCAATCTTATATTGTAGAAGCTGCCAAATCCTGGATAATCCTAATTGTTGCTTCTTGACATTTGAATTGTTTTTGTCTGGCAGCCTGCAGTGTTTTTTCCTTGAGATTATAGTTGTGGAGTTTTGCAATAGTGTTTCTTAGGGTTTTCCTTGTGGGATCTCTTTTTGAAGGTTATCAATGGATTCTTTCAATCACTATTTAGCCCTGTGGTTTTAGAATATCAGGGCAGTTTTCCTTAATGATCTCTTAAAGAATGCTATCCAGGCTCTTTTTTTTTTCTCATGGATTTTAGGTACACCAATAATTTTTAAATTTTCTCACCTGGATCTATTTTCCAGGTTAGATGTTTTTCTAATAAGATATTTTACATTTTCTTCCATTTTTTCATTATTTTTACTTTGTTTGACTTATTCTGGACATCTCAAGTCATTAGCTTCCATTTTCCCAGTTCTAGTTTTTGATGTGTGATTTTCTTCATTTAGCTTTTGTATCTTTTTTCCATTTGACTAATTCTACTTTTCAAGGTGTTTTTTCTTCAGTAGTTTTTCTTTTCATTTTCCAATTATCATTATCATTATTATTATTATTATTATTTGCTGAGGCAATTGGGATTAAATGACTTGCCCAAGAATCACACAGCTAGGGAATGTTAAGTGTCTGAGACCAGATTTGAACTCAGGTACTCCTGACTTCAGGGCTGGTGCTCTATCCACTGAGCCACCTATTTTTTAAGGAATTGTTTTCTTCAATTGATGTTTTTCCTTCCTTTTCCAAGCTGTTGACTCTCTCTTGAATGCCTCTTGTTTCTTTTCTCATTTTTCTTCTACCTCTCTTATTTGCTTTTAAAAATTCTTTTATGAGCACTTCCAAGAAGCTTCTTTGGGCTTCAGACCAATTTGTATCATTCTTCGAGATTTCCATTTTGTCCTCATCTGAGTTGGTATTTTGGTCTTCACTGTCATGTCCTTTGCTCTTGAAGACAACTGTGTCATCAGGGAAGCAATTCCATGACATGCAAGTAAATTAAATTTAATTAAGGGGGGTTATATGAAGTTACCAGGTGCCTTACTTTCTTTTCACAGCCATCTCAGTCCAGTGGCCAGATAGAGATCAGGATGAGGCTGGAGATGGCACTGTTTACAGTGGAAGGCCTTGGTCTTTTAAAGTTTAGGTCTTTAAAAGGTTTCAGTTTGATTGAGGCAACCACCTATTCAATGATTAAGGCTACATAAGGACAATGCAGCTACTATTATTCATTTCATTAGCACAGTGTCACATCACAGTATTTCAGAAACATTGAAATTCTGTCAATGATTGCTAGGAGGATTGCCTGCTGGCCAGGATCCATAGTTCTAGACTAGAATAGCAGGTAGGAGATGGTTATTTTTTTAAAAGTGCATTAGTTTACTTTTTTTAAAGTAAACTTAGGCCCAGCTAATGGCTAGTTGTTTTCAATCATTTGTCTTTCTTAATAACCTACTTAGTTACTGATGTCTAGAAAAAGACTCCCTACCACTTATAAAAAAGTGATAGGAAATTGAGAACTTTTTTTATTTGTGCAACTTAGGACTCAAGCTCTATGCATGTTCCCTATTTGTATCTATTCTTCCCCATTGATGGTGTATTTATTTATGGGACAGTATGACCCATATTTATGGGGAAAGTGTTTTATTGCTATTTTTTTACTGTGTTATTCTACTAAACACTTGTTTTAATTGTGTGTCCTCTGGCTGACTACTAAAGGAAAATATTTCCATGGAAGCTTCTGAACCTGTTTTAAACTAACACAGACCTACAGAATAACATAAACCATATAGTGTGCTGGTAAATGTTTAACAACAGACTCTCAAAAAATGTAAGCTTGGCATATTTTTACATATAATTTGCTTTGTTAGTATTTTATCCCTCATTCCTTAAGCCTAAGGAAATCAACAAAACAACAAGTAAAACCCTGATTTGTAGTGTTGGTCTATTTTCAAGGTATAAATTCTCATGGTAAATATTTATTAATTGGCTCTTCATGAGCAGTTATGAGCAAACTCCATCAAGCACAATTCGGTATGAACCTAATGCCTTTTGGGGGCACCTACTCTGAGAGTTTGTGGGTGAGTGCTCCCACATGCTAAAGTATTCATAATCAATATATACTGCAATTCACTTTTATTTTCACAGCTAGATTCAAGTCAAGTGAAACATTTTTAATAGTTGTCTGGTTGGGACAGCTAGGTGGTATAGTGGATAGAGCATCACCCCTAAAGTCAGGAGGACCTAAATTCAAATCTGGCCTCAGACACTAAACACTTCCTGACTGTGTGACTTTGGGCAAGTCACTTAATCCTAATTGTCTCAAAAAAAAGAGTTGTCTGGTTATTACTAAATATATGTCTTTCTTTCCTCTTTGCTGCCTTATGTTTGCCTAGATGATGGCAAAGGCTTGCCTCCCCAGCTCAAGCCTTTCTTTAAGTAAACAAGCTTTTCTCTTCAAATCCTCAATAACATTTCCAGGTAAAAAATTTTTTTCAAACATTTTCCCTTATTCTATCACTTATTCTAAATACGTTAATATCTGTGTAGAAGCTTTTAGTTATCAGTTAAGTTTATTTAGAAATTTAGTAACAATTTGGTAATTTAGTAATCAGTTACCTAACTAGCATCTCAGTGGTCTGGCCATCAAGTCATACCCAAAGCACCAATGGAGAGAGGATGTCATAGCCCATCTCCAGAAACAGGCTTTATGACTACCTCCCCTCATCCCCAAAATGTTTATTTTTATTGACCTCAACATTTGTCTAAGCCACAACTAACTTAATCTCAAAATCACCAATTGGTTGTGTGTGTGGGAAGACTCATAATTAGATTTTGAAGTTATTAGGGTAGGGCTCCACCCAGAGACAGACTGATATAATCTAACCTGTCAAACTAATTTCCTTCAGAAACTTCACCCTGTCCCTTGCAGATATCCATCAGGAAGCCAGCTGAAGCCAGAATTCATCTTTACAACTCCCCACCTTAAACAGTCTAAAAAGGCACAAAAGATAGCCCCCTTCCTGAGCCTCTAATAAATTTAAATGACTTTAAAAATAAGGTCTCAGAGAGCTTTCCTAGCTTATGGATTTCAGACTTGTAGAGACTTTGATCCAATTCAACCAAGATGTGAGTCACAAGGCCTTCTCATCTCTTCCCAATTACTGATATACTAAATATTAGGAGCCAGATATTTGTTAGTTCAGATTCAATTTTGGGGCAAAATGAGGAATTTGTAAATTATTGAACAGTTAATAACAGGTGGTTTATTTTGCCCTAATACAGAAAGGATGCTCAACAACAGTACAGTGGCTCTTGCATTCTGTGGACAAGTTTACCTCATCTCCACATGGAAGCAGATGTGGTTAACAAGACACAATACGGTGACTTGTGTTCAAATATTTACTAAGTAAGAGGGATCCTGACTTCAGTTGTTAGTGTGACTTTTTATGCCCTTAAGTTATCATGAAACTGTGCAAAGGAGATAGGAGCAAATTAGTTTATGAGAATTGCTTTATTGTATTTTAAGGAAAACTAATCTCTGTTGTAAGAAAACAAGGGGAACCTTGATCCTATCACACTAACCAAACAAGAGATAGAAGATATCACAAAAGATAAAACAGAAAATTCTTATTACATGAATTGCAAAGATTTTTCATGAACAAAAACAATGTAGCTAGGATAGGATTAATCGAGACAACATGAAAGATTGCTCGAAATAGTTAAAAAATAAAAGGCAAGTATACTAAAACAACTTTGAGGTTTCTCCTTACATCAACAAAATTTCCAAGATAGAAATAGTGAATGCTAGAGAGAATATGGAAAGAGAGACACACTAGTGCATTGCTGGAACAATGATCTGGTTTAAGAAATCTGGAAAGCTATTTGAAATTATGCTAAAAAAGTGAATAAAATTTCCATACACCAATACCCTTAGATCCCACTGTAAAGAATCCTAGTAAGAAATTTTAAATGAGTCTCAGTCATATCTTTTGTGTAACTTTTTGCTAAGAACATGAGAATGTGCTTATAGTTATCTGATAAAGAAGGGAGGCCACCCTTCTAATGCATTAATTAATGAATACCCTTTAATGTAGGCCTGGCAATCTGGCCATTTCCTTAAGTAAACATAGTCCTTCAAAGTCCTTCAAAAGGAATGAAAAAAAATTCTCCTTCATAGGCTGCTTTTTTTCTTCCACTTAATTTATTTTTAATACACATTTCTTTATTAATTATGTTGAGAGAGAAAAATCAGAGCAAAAGGGAAAAACCATGGGAGAGAAAAAAAAAACAGAAAAAGGAAATGAACATAGTTTGTATTGATTTACATTCACTCTCCTTAGTTCTTTTTCTGGATGCAGATGGAATTTTCCGTCCAAAATCTATTGGGATTGTTTTGGATCACTGAACCACTGAGAAGAACCAAGTCTTTCATAATTGATCATCACACATTCTTGCTGTTATTTTGTGTAATGTATTCCTGCTTCTGCTTGTTTGGCTCAGCAGCAGTTCATGTAGATCTTTCTAAAACCAGCCTGTTCATCATTTTTTATAGAATAATAATATTACATTATCTTCATATACCATAGTTTATTTATCCATTTACCAATTGATGGGCATCCACTCATTTTCCGATTCTTTGCTACCACAAAAAAAGCTGTTACAAATACTTTTGCACATCGTCCTTTTCCCTTCTTTATGATTTCCTTGGGATACAGACCCAGTAATGATACTGCTGGACTAAAGAGTATGCATAGTTTGATAGCACTTTGGGCATAGTTCCAAAATCCTCTCCAGAATGTTTGGATCATTTCACAACTTCACCAACAATATATTAGTGTCCCAGATTTCTCTCTTCACCTCCAACATTTATCATTATTTTTTCTTAGCCAATCTGAGAGGTATAAGGTGGTTTGGTGGGCCTCTTGTGATATAGTATCCTGTACCTGGCAGACTACTCCATCTTAAGAGTCACATATCAAATGAAAATACTTAGCATAGTGCCTTCTTTGTTTCCAGTCTATAAAAACTGGGACTTAATTCAGATGTTGGTGCTTCTTCATAGTGGTGATGATATGTGCTATATGTTGCTTGTTTATTATAGTGCCTTTATTGTTTCTGCAGCCACAAGGTTTGTTAATTGTGTATTACTCAAGGTTCTGAGTAATAATAAACTTGTTCCCATTCCCTTTAAGACTGTCTGTTGAATGCAAATTCTGAACCTAGATTAATCTGACACTCAGTAGTATGTTAAAGACCCAAAATATTCATAATAGCACTTATCTGTGATAGCAAAGTAGATGGCATGAACTGGGAAATGGCTAAGCAAACTGTGGTACCTGAATAGAATCTAATATTATTGCACTGTAAAAAGTAATAGAAGTCAAGAATTCAAAGAAACATAGAAAGTCATATGAATTGATACAAAGCAAAGTAAGTACAATCTGGAAAACAAGTTACAACAATTTGAACTGAATGTTGTATAATGACCAAGTTTGGCTCCAAAGCAGAGATGAAAAAATCTCTCTCTCCTTTGAAGAGGTGTGGGATGTTAGTTGTTCAACACTCATAAACTATGAAACAATAGGTTTTTTGGTTAGTTTTAATGAATTGCTTTTTTCCCCTTTCTATTTGAATCTTTTTTAAAAAAAAAAGATGGCTGAATGGTAGGCAGTAAAGAGAGTTATATTCACAAATGGAAGTGATTTAAAAAACAAAAGACACAAATAACATTTTAAAAGCAATTAATAAGTTAAAAGTGATGCCAAAGGTAATATTTCTTAAAGATTTATTATAGAAAGGAAGAAAGAGCCAGAAAAAAATAGACATAGGGGGACAGCTAGGTGGTACAGTGAATAAAGCACCAGCCCTGAAGTCAGGAAGACCTGAGTTCAAATCTGGTCTCAGACACTTAACATTCCCCAGCTGTGTGACCCTGGGCAAATCACTTAACCTCAATTGCCTTAGCAAAAAAAAATAGACATAGGAATTATTATCTTTATATATTTGGTAGAGATTTAAATGGTATTCCATGTAATGGAATATGGACTGGTATAGATCATCAAAAAGAAACTTAGAAGTCCTCCACTTGTGTGTGTGTGTGTGTGTGTGTGTGTGTGTGTGTGTGTGTGTGTGT
>JAJPUD010020857.1:0-11255 GCA_023553655.1 Myrmecobius fasciatus | reverse complement strand
TGTGTGTGTGTGTGTGTGTGTGTGTGTGTGTGTGTGTGTGTGTGTGTGCATGCATATTGCTCCTGAAATGCAATCTCCCTTGATTCTGCAGCCATTTTGAGATAGAAGTACTAAGGAGAATATTCTTCTCAGGTTAGTTCTAAACTGCTGTGAAATGGTATAACAGATAAATGAAAAGTCATTATGTGATTGAATATAAATATAATAAAGGTCATCTGTAATTTCAACTTAATTCAACAAGTATTTACTGAATACAGTCACTTTGCAAGGTATTGTATTGGATATCCCCAGAAGTTACAAAGATGAGCAAGATGGAGTCTCTGTCTTCCAATAGCTTATACTCCAATGGAGACAAAGATAAAAAATAATTATATAGGATTTAATGAGTACCATAAAAGAATGACCAAAATGATAGACATTTGGAGGAAGAATCAGATCTGTTTGTTAAGCATAGGAAGAAATAAAGGCTTCACAAAATAATTTGATATATTTGAAGAATATGCAGTATTTTGACAAATAGATATTTGGGGAGGTAGGGAGAAGATTTTGGGGTAAAGGGAACAAAGAATGCAAGGTCATTGTAAAATTAATCTAGGTTTGGAGGATTTTGCATTCAACAGACATGGGCTTCAAAGGGGAAATACAAAGGTTTATTATTGCTCAGAATCTTGATCCAAACAAGATACAAGAAAAAAGGAAACATATAACAAGCACAGTGATTGCTATAACAATTAAAAAAAATATAAGAGACAGATAACATATCATCACTACTCTGAGGAATCACCAACACCTGAATTTTCCTAGCTGAAGAACCCAGTTACAGCTTTTGTTGTGCCACAGTTCCATGTCTCAGTTTCCCTCAATTGCTCTTTTTCAGTTTCCCTTAATTGTTCTGCTTCAGTAGCAACCCCCCCCACTTCTTGACCATCAGAAATAATTGGCTAGCATTCCAAAGAGTCACAAAACCTCCAAATGGTCCATCTCAACATACCCTTTATCTTTTGGCTTCAGACTTACTGTCTCCTAGTTCTTTCCCAAGCTTCCTTTACTCCCTACCTGTCAGAATTGAATTGATAGTTTTTCCTGGATGCCCCCCCCCCCCCAGTGCTCAATCCCTCCTTCTGCTCCTTCTGCCTCATGAGGTCTTTGTTCCGGGGGAATCCTATAAGAATCCTGAAACCAAACTTACTAATGGCTGGATATTGATATCCAGTTGGCTGGCAATGACTGCCAGTCTAACTCTTTGGGCTGGACCTGCTTGAGATCCACTCGGCTGGCATGTTTGTCAGTCTAAACTCACAATGGACTGTGTGCTTTGAGACAAGAGTTCCCAGCAGTATCGATCCATAGCTATGGATTCTGAGCTCTCAATTAACATCAATAAAGTATTAACTAATCTCCAATGTGTGATACTGCCTCAGTTTCTCCCTGAGCATTACACTTTCAGAGTGTATGTGTGGGATTAAAGCATCTTTTCTGAGAAGAGGTTCTAAAGCCCCTTTCCAATAAGATGTTTTTATAGGCTGAGAACAAAGAATACACTATGCTAATATTTTCATTTGATATGTGACTCCTGAGACAGAACAGGCCCCTCAGGTACAGGATGCTTCATCACAAGAGACCCACTAATGAGAATATTTGTTCATTCCTTTAGGAGAATTATGTTTACTCCAGAAACTGGCCAGATTTAGGGTAAGCACAGGTCTGCCTTAAAGGATATTCATTAATTAAGGTACCAGAAGGGTAGTCAATCCTTCTTGTTCTTCCTGAGATTCTATCAGATAACTGTGAGCATGTTCCAATGTTCTAAGCAAAAAAAAATTACACAAAGACATGTCCAAGACTCAGTAGTATTCCTCACTAGGATTCCTTACAATCATGGAAATGAAAAAATTGTTCAGGAAAAGAAGGTATAACCCATTTTGTCTGGAACCTAAAAAAGGGCTAGGAAGATAGACTAAGACCAAATTATGAAGGACACAAATGGTAGTTCACATTTTATTGTCTAGAAAACTGAACTGTTACAGGTTTTTGAGATCAACAATCAGGACTGAATAGCTTATGTAAATTACTAAAAGAACTAAAAGAATATTTAAATTATATGGTGTGGTTCAGGGAAGGAAGAGATTAATATAAGCTAAAGTGGTCAGATAAGATTTCATAGAATTTGAAAGTAAAATGGATAATTTTGATTATATAAAATTAATTTTTTTGCACAAACAAAATCAATGAAGTCAAACTTAAAAAGAAAGCAGGAAGCTAGGAAAACTTTTTTTTTCTTTCTGTTGAGGCAATTGAGGTTAAGTAACTTGCCTAGGGTCACACAGCTAGGGAATGTTAAGTGTCTGAGAACAAATTTGAACTCAGGTCCTCAAGAGTTCAGGGCTGGTGCTCTATCCACTGCGCCACCTAGCTGCCCCTAGGAAAACATTTTTACAGCAAATTCTTCTGACAAAGGCCTCTTTTCTCAAATATATAGATAGGTAAATAAAACACATTTAGAAAAATAAAAGCTATTCCCCAAATGATAAATGGCCAAAGGGTATAAGCAGGTAGTTTTCAGATAAAATAATCAAAGCTATCTTTAATCATATAAAAGTACTTCAAATCAATATTGATTAGAAAAATGCAAATTAAAACAATGCTGAGATATCACCTCACTTCTATCATATTAGCTAACATGACAGAAAAGGAAAATGACAATGCTTGGAGAGGGTATGGAAAACTAGGAACACCAATACATTATTGATGGAGTTATAAACTTGCAAAGCAATTTAGAACTATGGCCAAAAGGCTATAAAACTGTGTGTACCCTTTGACTTCTAGGGTCTGTAAGACCAAAGAGTTGTTTTTAAAGGAAAAAGAACCTATATGTCCAAAAATATTTATAGTCTCTTTTTGTAATGGCAAAGAGTTAGAAAAGGAGGAGATACCCATCATTTTGCTCATCATGGAAGATGCCTGAACAAGTTGTGATACATAATTGTGATGAAATATCATTGTGCTGTAAAAAATGACAAGCAAGATGCTTTCAGAAAAATATGAAAAGACTTATATGAACTGATAACAAATGAAGTGAAGAGAACCAAGAGAATGTTGTACACAACAATAACAATACTGTATGATTATCAATTATGAATGACTTGGCTATTCCACAGAAAACAATGATCTAAGACAGTTGTGAAGGACTCATGATAAAAAAAATGTTTTCTACCTTGAGAGAAAGAACTGATGGAGTCTGAATGTATATCAAAGCATGTTTTTATATTTTATTTATGTTTTGAAAGTTTTTATTCAGAAGTGGTATTTTTAAATTAAAAAAAATTAAAATTAAAATTAAACTTTTTTCCCCAGTTAGGTGTAAAATATATTTTTTGGCTATACATGTACATTAACTTTTCACATATTTCCTTATAAATCATTTTGGGAGAGAAAAATTAGAACAAAAAGGAAAATCCACAAGGAAAAAAAAACATAAGGTAAAGGAAAAAGTGAAAACAGCATGTGTTGATTTACATTCAGTCTCCATAGTTCTCTCTCTGTGCAAGGTGTTTTCCAGCCAAAGTTTATTGGGATTACCTTGGATCACTGAATCACTGAGAAGAACCAAGTCTTTCATAGTTGTTCATCACATAATCTTGTTAATGTGTACAATGTTTTCCTGGTTCTGCTTGTTTCACTCAGCATCAGCTCATGCAAATCTTTCCAGGTCTTTCTAAAATTAACCTGTTCATCATTTTTTATAGGATAATAATATTCCATTACTTTCATATATTATAACTTATTCAGCCATTTCCCAATTTATAGGCATCTACTCGTTTTCCAATTCTTTGTCACTACAAAAAGAGCTGCTACAAACATTTTTGCACATTTGGATGCTTTTCCCTCTTTTTTTTATTTCTTTGGAATACAGACCTAGAATCCAAGACAATTCCATAGGACCCATGATGAAAAATACTATCCATTTCCAGAGAGAGATCAGATGACCTATGAGTGAAAACTGAAGCATATTTTTTCACTTTCTTTTTACTTAATGTTTTTTTATTTATTTATGGCAACATGTTTTACCTGACTTCACATGTATAACTTCCTTGACTTTTCAATGAGTGGGGGATAGATAGTAGAGAGAGAGGGGGGTATTTGGAACTCAAAATTTTAGAAAATGAATGTTAAAGATAAATAAAAAGGAAAGAAAAGAAAAGGCCATTTGCCTTTACATTGGCTACACTGATTAATCTTTTTAGTGACAGTGGAACTTTATTTACTGTAGACTGATGATGGGCCTGAGATCAGGGTATAAGATGAATTTTCCATGCTCTATACCACCCTCAAGCAGCAGCAGGCATTGTGAAACAAGGGAATAGCTATGTGAAAAAAAGTTTACACTCCGATGAAAACAATCTTTTTCTGGTTGGAAAGACTGCTGGGTTCAGGAAGTTTTCTCTGTGAACACCTCTATCTTCCTCATAGGCAAGCCTCCATGATCTTGAATGTTAGCTGACCCACTGTTAGAGGTGGAAGGAAAGGAGCCATTAGATTACAATTGGTGGTACATAATAATACAGTGGCTACAAATCCAGACTCATCTCTTCACCTTTATTTTACATCCAAGCTACATTCAAGAGCAAGAAGAATAATCTACCAGTCTGAGGGTAACCAACACCAACTTGGATGGCAATTTCCTAATAGTCTCACTAGAACACCAGGCAACTTTTTTTTTACATTGATCTTGCCTAAGATCCCTAAGATCCCTTGCTTAAGGATAGCTAATTTGCAGCTCAGGGAATCTACTGGAACCATACAACTAGTCCAAACAGTGATCACTGCAGTAATGGGGCTTTCAAGGAAGGGAGGAATGAAGAGAGCAATCTAGTGGAAAGCAGATCAATTTGGCATGTTAGTGGAGGATAGATTGGTGTTAGGAGAGACGTGAGGCAAGACCAACCAGAAGGCTACTTTAGTAGCCCAATCATATACCAAGGTAGTAGAAGTGTCGGAGAAGATAGGTTACTGGCCTTTAGAATACAATGAGGCATTCTTAGATCATAACATGCAATAATAAAACTTTTTTTCCCCATGAGTTTAAAAAGAATGCAGCATCCTGTAACTTCTGAAACATCTAATTAATGGGAAATCAAGGAAGGGACCTGTGTTTCAGGATAGGAAATAAAATACTGTTATAGTTTCAAAGGTGTGTCTATAAAATAAAATGTGATACTCTTCTCCTCAGTTCACCACAAAAATTGGCAACACACAGGTATGAAGACATTTCCACAGAGCAACGGGAATTCTGCAGCAGAATTCCTCAAAATCTAGGCCTTTTATGCCTCAGGGTTCAAAGAAGCAAAATGAAAATTCAACCTCTGTCCCCTTATCCTCAATTCCATGAGTCCCTTTTAAAAGAAAACAGTCTGCACATAACAGGTACTATTCTAACCCTGACCGTCACTTAGTACCCAGGTCCCACGGGATGATTTGGAATTAAATCACACCAATAAAGATTTGAGGCAGCCTCGGGAGAAAAGTGAACAAACTAAAGTCCTAGTCTCCCTCTTCTAACTTCCCCCACCTTGCTCCCAGTTTAATTTGCGTGCCAATCAAAGAGGATCTTAGAAGTGACGCTTACCTTGAAGGCTCTTTCCCTTCCTTCCTCTCCACTCCCCTAGCTTCTCCTAGTACCAGCTTCCCCACCCCTCACCCCCAAGCTGGCAAACCCACTGAGAATCTTAGAGAGGAAGGGGAAGTGACGGCTTTCCCCTTGACATCTTACTGGAGAAGTCAAAACAATAAAAAATTTTCCTACCAGGGTCGTTTTCTCGGGAACTTGAGTGTCGTGGATGCTTAAGGGCTTGTGTCATTTTAGCCCCGTCTCTAACCCGCTTCCAAGCTTGCAGCGGTGAGTGACGGTGGGACTGGGGAGTCTATTGCAAGGCAGGGTTGCAGGCCTGCTAGGGGTGGGGCTTGAAACCCCTCCCCTCCCCGCCTCCGGGCGGGTGTTGGAGAGTGCCTGGGCTCCTGCAAGGCTGGAGCTGGAAGGGGCAGTGGCGGAGCTTTCCGAGCGCTCCAGAGACACTGCGACGCGGGCTGCCACTGCGCTCCCAGAGTCCCCAGGCGCCCTCCCGGGTCTTGCTTCCAGAGTGCTGAACCAGGCCTCGACCCCTGCACAGGCTCGCGTGGTTTTCATTGTGTTCCAGTCCTGGGGTGTGCAATTAATCAGGTAAATCAGTCACGGATGCCGGAGAAAAGCTCCTAGGATGCCGGGGCCAGAATAGTGTCATCCTCCTGTGGAGAGGAAGATAGCAGGTTAATTTCGGCGTAATTGTGCTTTCGAAGCTAGTAAGAAATACTGGGGAGGACCCCCAACTCAGAAATAGTCTTGATCTTCTTATTCTATCCTAACCCCCCTACCCACTTTAAATAAAACTTATTAGTACTGCTGTCATCCTAATAAAATGGGAGTTTTTGACACTAACTTGTTTTCTTGTTTTAGGCAATTCTGAACATCAGATAATTAGATTCTAAGGGTCTTTATATCTATAAAACTCTGTGTGCGTATGTTGTCCTGTCCGCTGCCTTTACAAGAATATATGATCAGGATTGCGTTTGCCATTTCTTCATGACACCACAATTCAGTGAGGGGGGATCTTAGAGAGAATAGAATGGCTGCAGTGTGGAATTGATTGACAAATTAGGCAAAAGGAAAATTTTTGTGGGAATTCTTGATTCTCCAGACAAAAGAAAAGGATTTCCAGGAAAGGTTTAATAAATGTCTGTTGAACTAAATTGAATTGACTTAAGCATAACAATTTGTCTTATTTCTCTTCTCTTCTGATCTGTTCCCAGATATCCTTTGGCAAGCTTGAAGATATTTTTATGTATCTGGTAATAAAGCATCTCAGAAGTTTTAGTTACATTGTTCTTGTAATTCCCTTATAATCTCAGTGGTACCTAATTTCTCCAGGCCTTATACCCTTCTTCAGAGAAGATGGTGACTCCTGAACTGCTCCAGGATGTGTCAGATGTCCAGTTTAAGCCCATCAAGATCCAGCCTAAGCATGACTCTCAGAAATTCTATCCCCAACAAGGTAAGAAAACTCTTACCTGCATGAAGAGCTCTAATAGGCAGGATCATGACAATGCTTTTATTATTTGTATGTATATCATAAAGAAAGGAATCTGATTCCCTGGGCATACTCCTTAGGACTTACTGTGCCTTTATTAACTTCTTACATTAAAATTTACTTGAAATCCTGTGACTTTTTATTCTCATTAGTCATCTCAGCAACCAACCAGTTTCTCCATTGTAACTCCTCATTGACCTTTCCTCTTTGAAATCTATCTTAAGTACTAGAGAAATTTATAATTTCCTTGGTTTGAGTACTCCTTCTACCAATTTTGGTTGCAACCCTTCAATTTCTTGGAATGCAGAGTTTATGAGTTGCTATGGCCAAAAAAATTAATAAGCCCAAGAGTCTCATAGTAATTAGATACTTTGGTTAGTTTGGCTCAGAGATGATTGTCATAAGTCTGTTGGTTGTCGGATCTGTATTGGAGCCTTTTGAACTTGATAGGACCTACCAGAACTTGTGCTATATAAGCATAATATTCAGAAATACTGATCAAAATCAAATCTCTCTTAAATATTAGTTAAAATTCTTTCTCATTTATGTCCCTTGCTTCTTTCAGACAACTCAAAGGTGATTGTCATTTCTCACATCAGATCTTTTGGTTTTGGTTCCATCTCTCTCATCATCCCTCAGTACTCTTCAGGTTATCACTCGATATCTATTTACTTTTACTTTCCTTTTTTGTCAATTTTGTCTCTATATTTTGCCAATTTAATATTGCACTGTTCACAAATCCTATGCTACCATATCTGTTTAGACCTTAAAAATACTAATTCTTGAATACTCTACTTCTTCCATCCCACTCACATCCTATTGAACAGAACTGGATAAAGTTATGCAACCATGCTGATTAGATCCACTATAAATTTATGTTATCTAATTTAAATTATGCCTTCACTACAGCAAGACAGTCCTCATTACTCCATAATTGGTTCTGTCTCCCTTTTCTTTACTGCTGTTTCTGGCATCCCAGCCAGATCTTCTCCCTTACCCAAGCTAGACCTCCCATTCCCCATGAGATACCTCTTCTCCCTTTCTTTACCTCTCCTTTGACATCCTTCCCTATTCTTTCTTCCTTTACTCCAGCCTTTGGTGAAGTGGTCCTTCTCCTTGCCTTCCTCATGTAGCCTTAGTTCTGTCCTCTCTTATCTGTACTTACAGATTAACTCTATAAAAATATTCTCTCTCCTTAATCACCATATCTACTTGTTCCTTTCCAGCAACCAGCAAACATTTTCAAGACTCCCCTATCCTTAAAACAAAACCTCTCACTAAGCCTTCCATGTCTTCCATATATTCTAATTGAAAATATTCCTTACCTTTACAGACAAAATTAGAGGAAAAAACTATTAGCAATCAAAATGATCAATTTTGCAATTTTTCTAGTTCTTCTGAAGCCATAAATTTCTCCCTTCTCCAAAGATCTGACAGGGAGACTATCCCTTACTCTCCTAAATTGCTTATAGTGTCACCCTTTATGTTTAAATCATGAATCTATTTTGACCTTATCTTGGTATAGGGTGTGAAATGTTGGTCTATACTTAGTTTCTGCCACACTATTTTTTCCAATTTTCCCAGTAATTGTTGTCAAATAGTGAGTTCTTATCCCAGAAGATGGGGGTCTTTAGGCTTATCAAACACTAAATTACTATAGTCAGTGATTATTATGTCGTGTGTACCTAATCTATTCAACTGATTTATCACTCTATTTCTTTACAAGTTTATCAATGCTTTTGATGATTGACACTATATAATATAGTTTTAGGTCTGGTATGGTTAGGTCATCTTTATTTGCATTTTTTCATTAATTCCCTTGATTTTTTTGACCTTTTGTTCTTCCAGATGAATTTTGTTATTATTTTTTCTAGTTCTATAAAATAATTTTTAGCAGTTTGATAAGTATGGCACTGAATAAGTACATTAATTTAGATAAAATTGTCATTTTGATTATATTGGTTCAGTCTACCTTTGAACAATTGATATTTTTCCAATTGTTTAGATCTAACTTTATTTGTGTGAAAAATGTTTTATAATCGTCTTTATATAGTTCCCGGGTTTGTCTTGGCAGGTAGAGTCCCAATATTTTATATTGTCTACAGTTATTTTAAATGTAATTTCTCTTTCTATCTTTTCCTTCTGGGCTTTGTTGGTAACATATAGAAGGGCTGATTATTTATGTACATTTATTTTATATTTTGCAATTTTGCTAAAGTTGTTCATTGTTTCCAATATTTTAATTGATTCTTTAGGATTCTCTAAATATAACATCATATTATCTGCAAAGAGTGATAGTTTTGTTTCCTCACTGTTTAATCTATATACTTTGATTTCTTTTTGTCTCATTGATAAAGTTAACATTTCTAAAACAATATTTAATAATAGTGGTGATTATGGGCACCTTGTTTCATTCTTGATCTTATTGGGAATGTTTCTAGCTTATCCCCATCCCATATAATGCTTGCTGATGATTTTAAATAGATGTTAATTATCATTTTAAAATAATGATAGCTTTTTATTTTTTGAAATACATGCAAAGATAGCTTTTAATATTCACCTTTAAAAAACCTCGTGTTCCAAATTTTTCTCCCTCTTCTCACTTCTCCTCCCTCTCCAAGACAGCAAATAATCTAATATAGGTTAAACATGTGCAATTCCTCCAAATATATTTTCACATTTGTCATGCTGCATAAGAATAACCAGATCAAAAGGGAAAAAAATGAGAAAAAATAAAGCGAGCACACAACAACAATAATAAAGGTGAAAATGCTATCCTGTGATACACATTAATTTCCCATAGTCCTTTCTTTGGATGAGAACAGCTCTTTCCATCACAAGTCCATTGAAATTGCCTTGAATCACCTCATTGGTGAAAAAAGCCACGTCCATTACAATTGATCATCACATAATCTTGTTACTGTTGCTTCCAGTATATAATATAAAATTTCAAGCGGTATTCAAAACCCTTCATAACTTCCTCTGTTTTTTTTTATTTTTCTTATCAGTTTATCCCTTTCCCATCATGTACCCTGTGATCTCATAATACTGACCTCCTTATTGTTATTTCAACAAGTCACTCCAATTCCCCAAACCTGGGCATTTTTCACTGGTTATCTCCCATGCCCAGAATACTCTCCTTTCTCATCTCTTCCACCTGGTTCCTCTGGACTCCAGCTAAAATTCCACCTAATAAAAATAGCCTTTCCCAATTCCATTTAATTCTACTCCCTTCCCTTTGTTGATCAAATCCAATTTGACCTGTATATTGCATGTTTATACATAGGTGTTTACATGTTGTCTCCTCTGTTAGGCTATTTCTTGAGGCCTATCTTTTATCTTTCTTCATATCCTCAGTGTTTAGCACAGTTCCTGGCATATGGTCTGTGCTTAAGAAATATTTTGACTGACTGACTTGTATCAGGTCACAGAACTGGAATTAGAACCCAAATATTTGCATATCCTGTTTAGTATTCTTTGCATTAGTCCAAGCTACCTCCTAAGAAATAGTCTATAGCTTCTCATATCCTCAGAAAGCTTCCTATGCAAGTACTGACACTCATTATCTTTTAAGATTAGACAGTAATTGGTGTGGTCATGATGGTAGGCCATAGGCAGAAAGTCTATAGATAAGGGAGGTAATACATTATAGTGAAAGAATATGGAATCAAAGGCCTAAGTTCAAATCCTGACTCACCTATTTAGTGCTATGTAACCTGGATCAAGTTATTTAACCTCGATAGTTAAATAACTTAAATTTCCTAAACTGTAAAATAAGAAGTCTAGTAGTGTTAGATGACTTCTAAGTTGCTTTCTGACTTTATAGCTATGATATTATATAATTTATGTCCTGTAGGAGAAAGACAGTAAGAGAAATAAGTAATCATTATTTTCCAGAATGTTAATACAAGGATAATCATAGTAACAATTAATATATTGCTCATTAAAGTATGCAAAGTGCTTTAAATACATTATCTTATTTGAAGCTCACAGCAGTCCTATATTAATAATATTAGGTATTATTATTTCCATCTTACTGATTAGAAAATTGAGGCTAATAGTCAAACAAAGTTAAATGTTTGACCATGACTGTATCTATATCTCTCTCTATATACATGTATTTGTAATATATAT
>JAJPUD010020856.1:0-23963 GCA_023553655.1 Myrmecobius fasciatus | reverse complement strand
GGCTGTGCCGGAGCCATTCTGGCCACCTCTCAGAGCCGGGGGGCAACGGCCAGTGTGAGCCCTTACGTCTCAGCTTGGCTGTCCGGCCTTTGAAAGGGGACGGAGAGTATTAATAATGCAGTGGAGGATGGTGATCTCCCCCGGGGCTCCTGTTGCTCACTGTTAGCCCCCTGCCCACAGCCCTCCGCCACCTCCCACGCCTACCTCCTCCTGCAGGGTCTCCACCTCAGTCACCAGCTGCTGCTGTTCCCTTTCCTGCCCAGGGATCCCAAGGAAAAACCGAAGCCATCAGTAGGGGCCCCTGGGGCCCGGCCCTCCCCTCCCGTGCCAGGCTGAAGGAGCCTCCGTGGCATCGGGCTCAGAGCCACAAGGCGCTCGCTGGCAGCAAGAGGAATGGCAGCGAGACCTGCCAGGACCTCCCCGAGAGCTCCAACTCCGTGCCCTCCCATGGCAGACTTGGTGCCGGCTCTCCGCTCCTGCTTTGTCCACGCATCCACCTGCCTCGGTGGATGTCTCGGGAGGCTGTGCCAGCAGGTGAGGGTTGGGGCCAAAGGAAGAATGGGCAAGACCGGACTGGCCCGGGACCCCGCTCACCGTCTGCCGGGCCTGGGCCACAAGGCTGCGATTCTTCTCCTCTAGGCTTTTGGCCAAGCTCTTCATGTCTTCCAGTTCCTCATCCACAGCCTTGGCAAACTGCAAAGCCTGCTGGGAACTGAGGCAGGAAAGAAGGGCAAGGTGGAGGGCTCAACGGGGTGCTAATGGGGAACACTGGCTGAGAGGCAGCGTGGGAAGGGGACCCTGGGGGGCAGAGTTCACACTCGAGGCTCTGGGAGAGGTCAGAAGAGGTGGTGAGGGAGGGACCCCCAGGGGAAGTGTGGCTGGGAGAAGCATGGGGGTGGCCAGAACTGGGGGGCCTCAGAGGTTCCTGGGGACAGGGCATCGGGGGGCACCTGCGCAGCTGCTTTCGCAGGGAGGCCAGCTCCTCCCCGAGGAGGGCGGCCCCCTCGTCGGCCGTCTCCATGCTTCTCTGCAGCTTGGCGTTCTCTCCGGCTAGCCGGCGGTTGCTGAGCTCCAGCTCCTCCAGGTTGCTGAGCAGCTCGGCTGTGGCCGGCCTGCGGGACGAGGGGGCGTCAGCTTGGTGGCCAGGGCCAGTCCCCTCTCCGAGGGGTTGGTACCGCCCAGGCTTTGGCCTCCCTCTCTGTTTGTCTCCCTCTCGCCCCCCTGGACCTTCCCCTAAGAGCCAAGGCCCGAGGAGCCCCTGCCCGAGCTCACTCTGTGTGTGCCCACGTGGGCTTGCACACCCCCCCACACACACACGTGGTCTCTCCCCGGGGCTTCCCGGAGGCCTAGGCTAGTCCATGCCCAAGCCCAGGGCCGGGGCAGAGCGAAGGCTCCCTCCCAGGCCTACTTACAGCTCCGGCCCGGGCTCCTCGTCTCCATAGCTCTCCAGCTGGACAGGGATTCCTGGGTCAACACGGACACACAGGAGGTCAGGAGGCCATGAGCAGGGCCCGCCCACCATCGGGAAGACCCTCTGCCCCCAGGGTCAAGGAGCCAGGCCCCCCCCCCCCCCCGGGGAGGGCAATGGCTCCCACCCAATCACAGGGTTGCGGGCAGGAAGGAACATTATGGGTCATCTAGTCTAAAACCCCCGAACGGCAGAGAGAGGAGACTTGGCTTGGGTCAGGGGGCAGCGGGCAAAGAGGCTGAAGGTTCTCAATGGGAAGGGAGAGCCTGGCAGGGCAGGGATGGGGACAGCAGAGCGGATGGGCGCTTTGGAGGGCTTCCTCTGCAATGGGGGGGAGGGCCCCGGGCTCCCTGGGAAGTCCCCCCGCTGGCTGACCCTGCACGGGCCTGCTTCAGGCTATAAATAGCCCTTACCAGATGGCAGGAGGCTGGGATCCACGGCTGCCTCCTCCTCCAGCTCTAATCCCCTGCAGCAAAGGGAGGAAGCTCAGAAAGCCCTCAGGCCTGGCCCTCCTGGGCTAGCAGCGGGAGGAAAGCCCAGCCAGAGGAGGAGGCCCAGCGGGACGGAGCGGAGGCCAGATGGCCAGAGCCAGCTCAGGCCCATTGGAAAGGGCAAGAGGAGGCAGGGGGAGACCAGGAGGATGGATGGGCAAGGACCAGTGCCCCCTCCCCGCTCCCACCCCCCACACCAGACTCCCACAGGGGCATCTGGGGTCACACACAGGGTTAGGGCCCAGGGACCAGAGGAGAGGGGACACCCACAGCCCCAGCTGGCAGGTGGCGATCCAGTCCTGCATGATGCTGAAGAAGGTGGCTCGGTCTACAATGGTGGAGGGGCCCTCCCTGTTGGGGTCCAAGGCCTGGGCCAAGCTGCACAGGTCACTGTCCTGGGGACTGCGCCCCGTCACTGCTTCGAGGTAGGCCAGAACCTGCCCCACAGCGACCATACCTGGAGATGGCAGGGAGGAGCTTGGGGTAAGTTCAAGTTGGCCCTCGTCCGGCTTCTCTCAGGCTCCTGTGGGCTACTTCTAAGGACTCTCAGGACATCCTCTTCCCCAAGACATCAGGGCCTTTGCCTGCCCTCCCAGCGCTCCTTTCCCCAGAGACCTCCGATTCACCTTGTTCCCTCAGCCGGGTCAGTCCCTCAGCTGGGTCAGTCCCTCAGGAGGTCAGTCCCTAAACCCAGTCAGCCAGGTAAGTCCCTCAGCCAGGTCAGCCAGGTCAGTCCCTCAGGCCGTCAGTCCCTCAGAAGGTCAGTCCTTGAACCAGGTCAGCCAGGTCAGTCCTTCAAGCGGTCAGTCTTTAAACTGGGTCAGCCAGGGTCAGTCCCTCAGCCGGGTCGGCTGCTGTGCACTAGAGTTCCACCTTTGCCCCCTTAGTCACAAGGTTCTCGGTCCAGGCCTTCTCATCCCCAGGATTTCCCAGGGTCCTCCCTCCTCACCTTTCTTTTCTGAGTCACAAGCTTCAAAAGTGGAGTTGAGCACCTGCTCCTCCAGGCTGAGTGTGGCCCCAAGCCCCCAGTCCTCAGGCTGATCCCAAAGCATTACTAGGGAGAGCAGAGATGGGAAGGGCAAAGGTGGGAAGTTGGTTAGACCCCGGTCACCAAGCCTTCTGCATGCACCAGTCTTTCCCTCCCTCCTATTTGCTGCCGCAGATCACCACCCTCTCCCATCCCTTGTCTCCCTCAGCCCCAGAAACCTTTGCTCATCCCTGAGAAGTCCCATTCCGCTCCTGCCCACCTTCTGTGGCTAAAAAGGAAAGCCACTTAGGATCTGCCTCCACTTCCTTCCCTTTCACTCTTCCAAATTCTCAATTTACCAAAGTAATTGCCTTTTCTCGATGCTTTCGCCTCCTGCCCTCTGCCGCCTTGGACACTGTTCATCATTCTCTCTTTTCTCTCCTGTGTCTCTGTCTCTGGGTCTCTGTCTCCCCCCCCTCCCCGTTCTCCTCCTCCCTCTCCCACTGCTCCTGCTCAGTCTCCTCTGCTCAGTCCTCCTGCACATCTCACCCTCCCACCACAGGGGTCTGTCCTGGCCCACTTGGGTCCTCACATGGTGATCTCCCCAGCTTCCACAGATTTGATTACTGATGGATCTCACATGTACTCATAGGGCTCTAACGTCTCTGCTGACTTCCAGACTTACATCCTCAGCTGCCTCTGGACTCTCCAATGGGATGGCCATAACCTCTTAGTGGACCCCCAAAAGTACTCTTTATATTCTCCCCAGAACCTTGCCTTTTCCAACCTTGCTCTCGAGGACAACTCCATTCTCCCAGTCCCCAACGCCCACTCCAACACACTGCTCTCTCACCTCACCCACAACCAGTCCTTCACCAGGAGACTTCACCCTCACAACATCACTTGTTCACATCTCTTTCCCTCTTTGGTCGTGGCCACGTCTCTGATGTGAGCCCCTTAGGCCTGGACTATGGCACTAGTATTCTGGTTGGTCTTCCTGCTTCAGATATCTCCCCAGGCCAGGCAATCCTGCACTTGTCTTCCAAATGGATCTTCCAAAGAAGGACCATGTTCTTCCCCCCCCCCCCCAATAACTCCAGCTGCTCCTCATCAAGGATCACAGCCCCTCCTAACCTGCCGCTCCTGCCCTTCCTGTCTGAAGACTTTCCTCCTTTCTATGTACTTTATAATCCAACAACCCCCTTGCTGGTCCTCCCACAAGAGCCTCCAACTCCTTCCTCCTGCTATTTCCCTTGGTGGTCCTCCATGCCTGCAAGTCTCCCTCCTCCTCTCTGCCAGGCTTCCCTGAGGCCCAGCTCAATCCCAGGAAGCATTTCCTAATTCTCCTTCATTCTAGGAGTCATTTGACTCTCTCCAAGATATCCAGTATATGTCTCTCCTATTAGACTGAGAGTCCCTGGAAAACAGGCACTAGTTTTCCATGTTCTTTGTATCCCCAGAATTTAGCACAGTGCCTGGCACATAGTAGGCATTTAATAAATGTTTGTTGACTGATTGCATGAGATCAGACCAACCTATCTTTCAGACACAAACACTTAGGTTTCCCTGAAAATATGGGTCAGTGGAAGACCAAAGGAACTGGGGGTGGGGGAGTAGTGATAAATAATATTCCTCAAGAAAGGGTTAGGGAAGAAAGGGAGAACAGAGAGGGCACTAACTGGCTCAGTCTTTCAATATTCCAGTGTCATCTCTCTCTTGCATAGCCAACAGGACCCTTGAAGATCTCTGTGATAGGCAGAGAGGTGGGCTGAGCAGGAGCACAGGATACTGGGAGGAGCCCAGAGTCCCAAGCGGCAAGAACAATCCAATAACTGTCGGGAAGCTACATCGATTCCTGGCGGAATTGTCTCCGGCTGTCTGACCCCAGTCCCCGACCTGAACCTCTCCTTATCTCGTCCAGCTATGCTCTGCTCTGTCCAGACGTCATCAGCTCAGAAATTAAAGCAGGCAGGCAGGGAGAGGGATCCTTGGAGTGGAGTCAAAGTCTCTCCTATCTTTGGGCACACCTGGTAGGTACAGTCTCTTCCCTCCCTATCTGTCTCTGATAGGTCAGTACTCACACCTTTGCCTATCTGTGTCCACATCTCCCATCTCTGAGTCTATCTCCTTCCTGTGTGTTTCTTGTGCCTTATTCCTAAATTGGCCATTGGCTGTACCTCTGACCTTCAGAGGCCCACTTCCTCAGATAATTTCCCTCTCCTTGCCAATATCTCACACCTTTTGGACGTTGTTTTGGTCTACACATCTGCGCCCATTTCCTTGTGTTTCCAGTCTCTCCATCTTCATTTTTGTCCTTCTGTTCTTAGTGACCAGAACAGTGTCCACTACACCTCTAATGAGGGGGAACTCACTTCCAGAGGTGGCCCACTCCATATTTGGATAGCACCAAACGTTGGGAAATTTTCCCTAAGATTGAACCTGTCTGTGTCTCAGTAACTTCCATTTATTCTTACTAGTTTTGCCCTCTGTGGCCACACACAATGCTAATTATTCCTGTAAGTCTTCTACAAGTTAAGCATCTTCGGTGCCTTCACAAAACACTTCTTGTGTTGTTCCTGAAATGCTGTACTTGGAACAGAACAGGATGCTCCAGATGTGCATACATCTGGGGATATGGCTGGGATCGGGGCCATGGGACCACCATTTCCCTAATCCTGGACACTGTGCTTTTCAAGGGACCCAAACATCCCATTCACTTTTGTTGCTGTCTTCTCACAGGGATTCTTATTGAAAACATGGCTTTTTCCAAGCTCTGGATCTTCTGCAGATGAACCACTGGGGAGCTTCAAGTCTTTCATTTTGCAAATTTGTTCACTTTCTGAACTTGTCTGACATTATCCCTACGTATTTTCTAGCTGGCATGACTTCTAGGATCTGATTTGACACTCTGGATCACCCTTTCCTGCAGTGGGTGTCGAGGAGAGCCTCATAGCGATTCTCTCTTCCTTCCAATTGGTCTGGTGACTCCTCAGGCCCCTTTTTGAGTGCTAGGTTGGGGGGCAGACTCCAGCTGCAGCTTTGTGGCTTCCAACATGGGTGCGTGTGGGCAAGCCTTGGTTGGCGGTGAGTGTGGATTAGGTAATCTGTGAAATATCTTCCAGCTTTCAATCAGTGACTATTATTCCTGTCTCTCTTCTTCACCACTGTACTCCAAGGCTCTTCTCCCACCCTAACTTTCTTCTCTTTCCTATGCTTTCTCACTTGGTGACATCATCTTTCATGGGTTTAATTCTAAGCAGATGACTCCCTGAGCTGTGTATGAGAATTGTCTCCAATTACTCGGCTTAGGCTGCACCGGGTGTCTGGTAATTCAACACGTGCAAAACAGACCTCCTTCCCCCAAATGCAGCCCTCTTCCCAGCTGCCCTATTTTTATTGAAAGCATCACCATCCTTCCAGTCGCCCAGGTTCTCAACCTTGGAGTCCTTCTCAGTTCTTCGTTCTCTCACTCCCACATAACCAATCAATCGGCAAATGTTTCTTCCATCTTTGCAGCATTTTTCCCATCTGTGCCTTCTCTCTACTCACACAGCCCCCACCCTCCTTCAGTCCTTCAGTCTCTCTTGCCAAGACTCTCCTTAGTCTCCCAATTGATCTCCCACTTCAAGTTTCTCCCTCTTCAATCTATATGTTCCTAACGTGCAGTCGCTCCTCCACTAAGCAAATCCCGAAGGCTCTTTATTGCCTTTAAGATCAAATATCACAGGGTCATGGGACTGGAGATTTGGAAGAGCCAGCTCAGCTTGGATGCCAGCGAGTGCATGTAAACTCTTGTTTTGCTTTTAAAGCCCTTCGCCAGCCAGCTTCAGCCTACCTTTCCAATCCTGCCATATATTATTAATGTACAACAACAGGAACTCCAAGGTCCAGAAAAACCAGGCTGCTTGGTGCTCCTCACATACAACATTCCATTTCTAGTCTCAGTGCCTTTGAACTGGCCAGAGCCCACACCTTCCTCTTAAAATCCCATGGTACCATGGTACAGTAGATAGAGCACCAATTCTTGAAGGCAGGAGGACATGAGTTCAAATCAAGCCTTTCTTACTAGCTGTGTGACCTGAGCAAGTCACTTAACCTCAATTGCCTCCAAAAAAATTTTAAATCCCATTCCCATCTTCTATGCGAAACTTCACCTCCCTGACCATTCCTCATCTGCCAATATATTTATATGTGTACGTGGTGTCTCCGCCTCCCCCCAGACTAAGTTCCATGAGGACAGTGACTTTTTATTTTTGTCTCCAACACATTTAGCCATAGCATCTGGTACACAGTGAGTACTGAATAAAGCTTTTCAGTTTGCATCCACTGTGTGTGTGGCCTTTCCCAACTCTGTGTCATCTGCAGATCTGCCATTTACGTCTTTAGCCAAGTCATTAATCAAAATGTTTGCTAGAATAACTCATGCCTTGCTGTCCAGTACAGCCTCGCTCACATCTCTCCATGTAGTCAGGTGCATGAAAGCCTGTAATCTTGGTTAACTTCCTCCCCATATTCCTCAAATTTACTCATACGATAACTTTGTCAAAGAAGAAGTGAAGAATAAGCCTGGCATGAAATAGTTTTGAGGAAGCCATGAGACGCTGTCACCACTGCTTCCTGTTTATTAATAAACCCTCCAAGAAGAGATTAAAGAATCTGGACAGGAGTTCAAGTCAAGCTCACTGGCCATTTTCTTCCTCTGTTTGCCCTTCTCTGGTCCCCTCATCCCGGCCCGTTAGCCAGCATTTGTGTTTAAGATACAGGATGTGATTCTTGCGGCATTCTGGGATATTGTTCATCTGCGTCCAGTGACTTGGAACTCATCAAAGGCTACTTGGCGTTCTCTCCATCTTCTTACTTATCTTGGATTTCAGTATCCCATTAGCCAAATTTGCTCTATTCTTTCCCATTCTCTTTCATGGAGCAAATACCACAAACATTTAAAAATAGAGTAACTTCCCCCACAGACACCCCGCCCCCTCTTCGTGCATTATGACCTGACTCCTTCCTCGGTCCTCCTCCAGGTAGAAAGCCCTTCTCTGTTTTAGCATTATTTCTCCCTCTCTCAAACAAGTTTATATCCATGCTTGGTGTTTCCTCTCTCTTCCACTTGCAGCTTCAGAAGGCCTGCCATTGCCTAGGACACTTATGCACAGAGATGCCTCCTATCCTCTGAGCCAGTTTTGATCTGTCCTCCCGATCCAGAGTGCCAGCCCCTAACTCACTTTCTCCATTACCACAAATTCTGACATGGCACAGGGACTTGCCCGGCCCCCTCCCCAGGACCGCCAGGATTTCTGCTCCACTTTGGGAAGGTCGCTTCCAGGACAACCCTTCCTCTCCGCTCCCACTTTGCCGCTTAGCAGACAGGTCCCCTGGGCCAGCCGCCTCCTCCAGGGGCTGAGGCTGGGAAGCTCTCTGGAAGCTCCTGCGCCACTCAGAGCGTGGCCCAAGGTTTGGGGGCATCCTTACGGGCCCATGCTGGCTGACACCAAGGCTAATTCTTGGCCTGAGCAGCAGCACCCTCCTGCTAGAGGCTGGAAGGGGTCACCCATGGACAGTCACTGCTCTTTCTCCATGAGGGAACACAGAGGCTGAGCCGGGCCCCAGCCTGGAACCAGGCTCTTGAGCCTCCCCTAGCTAGACTTTGCTGCTGAAGCTTTGGGGGTCCCCCTGCTCCTTGACGTTGCGGCCTCCCCATCAGCAATGTGACCTTCCACCTTGGAGCCCATCCCCCAGGACGCTGCCCTGACACACACCGGCTCCTGGCCAGCAGCTGAACCCCACAAAATCCCTTGCCTTGGCTCACTCCCCAGACTCATCCCTTAAGGACATCTTCCTGAGACTCAGAGGCCATTTCTTCTGAATTTACATGCCAGGCAACTGAGGCCAAGAGAAGGTAACCTCTCACCTAAGAGTAAAAATGTTTCATTTTTCTGGGAAGGGAATCGGGGTTCAACAGAGCAAAGGTTTGGGCCCAAGGGGGCACAGTTCCAAAGTGGGGGCCCCCAGGCTGGGGCCGTCCCCCATGCCTTATAGGGCCCTGCCCCTGGCCTTTGCCTTACCTGTGCCCATTGCAGTGCCCAGCTCCCTGCCAGGTTCCTCTTTATCACTGAGCCCACCTTGCTTTGTTCTCCCTAGAAGGGTCCTCGCTGGGGGCAAGCTTCCTCCCCCTCACTGTCCCCTTTTTTGCTCTCCAGGGCCCAGCACCCCCCAACAGTGAGCTGTCCCCTGAACCCCAGGGGCTTTGAGGCCTCACCCATGCCCCACCCAGCCCCCGCAGGAGGGCTTAGTTACCCACTTTCTGGAGTAGAGCTGGCGGGTCTGGGGACTTGGCTGTAGGCCCCCTGGCTCTGCCCGACGTCCATGGAGGCCAAGGGGGACCAGCTTAGGCGGTGGCTGCTGTTTCCCTGTAAGCAGAGGGAGGACTGAGGCCCGAGCCGGCCCCACCTGCCCCCCAACATCTTAATTACTAAGCCCAGATCCTTATCCAGAGCCTGTTCCCCTTCTCTGATGCCCAGGGCCTGGGCTGGGCTCTCTCCCCCAGGGGGCCACGGGGGCCTTTCAGCCCTGGGACTGGACCTCCCTGAGGGATCTGGGGGCTGGGGGGGGCTTTTTGGGGGCAGCTCTAAGAGTCTTTGGGGTGTTCAACAACATTTTGGGCCATTTCTGACAAAGTTTGACATTGGGGTCCTCTCTTTGACCTCTGGGGCCTCACAAGATTGGGGGTCTAAACAGGCTGGGGGACTTCACCAACGCTGCTGGGGCCCCTTCCAACAGGGCTAGCGGCCTCTCTGACACGCCTGGGAGTCCTCTCTCACAGGGCTGGGGTTTCTTTCTCAGGACTTGGGGGCCCTTTCTCACAGGGTTTTGGAGGCCCTTCTTATAGGGTTTGGGGGGCCTTTTCTCACAGGGTATAGGGTTCTTTTTTCACAGGGCTTGGGGGCCCTTTCTCATAGGTTTGGGGGACCCTGACAGGTTTGGGGAGCCCTTTCTCCCAGGGCTTGAGGGGGTTTTTTCTCACAAGGTGTGTAGGGGTCCTTTCTCGCAGGCTTGGGGCTCCCTCTCTCCCGGGAGGTCTTAGGTACCCGGCTCCCCCTCTCTCTGACAGTCAGGTGAGGAGTTCACCCCTTTAAGTTTGGGCTTCGACAACTGGCGGGAAGCTGGGGGCCAGTGCCGGCGCCGCTCCTTTTCCCGCCAGAATCAGCAGGATTAGGGCTTCTTCGAAGCGGCTGTCGTGGGTACGCATGCGCCTCGCGTTCACTGCGCCCCTCCCCCTCGGGCGCCCCCCCCCTCGAGGCAGAACGCAAGCGCAGGAATAGAGCAGCCGTTGCCAAGGAATGCGCGTGCGTCGCGGCCAAAGGTTTGCGCCTGCGCATAGATCCTCCTCCTCCCTTTAAGTCCAGCGCCGAGGCGGGCGATCCTAGAGCTGGGCGGTTTGGGGCCGTCCTTTTCTTTCCCCTTTCCCTCCCCGTCCCCTCCCCGTCCCCTCCCCCTCCCTCCCTCCCCCTTCCCCTCCCCCTCTCCGCTCCCCTAGCCAGGGTCCGGTTGTTCTGTGGGCCTAAGCCCTTCCGGGGATGCTTTAGAACGCGTCAGGGAGAGGGCCACGCTTAGCCGGCCCCGAGGCAGGAGCAGCAGCCCCCCTTCCCTCCAGGGGCGGGGGGCTCCCCAAGTTGCCCGGGGTCCTCCATGGGAAACCCTGAAAAAAAGTCTCGCCGCCATGCCCCCTTAAACGAAGAGCCCAGATAGCTCCCCACCGCCCACGGACGTCTGCTTTCCGGGGGTCCTGCCTTTCCCTGCGGGGTTCAGCCCACGTTGCCTCGGCTCCTCCCTGTGACGCCCATGGGCAGCGGCCTGGTCCGCCACCTTTGGGCTGCACGGGCCCTCCAAGAGAGCTGCTTTAGGAAGCCGGGGGTGCAGGGTGGGAGGGCCGCGGGCACACCTGGGAGGCGGCGGTTTCCTCCTCCTGTGCCGGGGAGGCTCCCGGCCCCCCAAATGGAGCTGGAGAATAAGCTTGGGGGAACTGGGCGCCTCCAGGGCTTGCTGTTAAGCTTCTCGTTTGTTTTCAGCGCGGGATAAATGTGTTTTAGGCTGGAGTCGGTTCTGGGCGGCTGGAAGGGCTGATCAGGTTGGAAGGGGCAGGAATCACTGTGTGAGGAGTTCCTGGGTCCCCTGGGAACCCACTAACAGCAGCTGGGGAGGGGAGCCTGCTGAGGCGGCTCTGCACCCCACGGTGGGAGCCGGGGAGCTAGCTTTGAGCAGCACCTGGTGGCCAAGTCAGGTATGGCGCCCCAAACAGCAGTTCCAAGCCACCCCCCCCCCTCCCGCACCCCAGGCCCTGGCAGCAGGTAACTGTTCTGTGAAGGACTGGCTATCCCGGAGACGCGACCCTGGCAAGCAAAGGCCCCGGAGAGCCCATTTGTGTAGGCTCCCATCTGCAAGACTGGCAAAACCCTTTTCCAGGTGTGTGACACAGGGCAAGCTTGGGAGAGGGATGCATTCTAAAGGCAGGAACCAGTCAGGCTGAAAAACGAAGGAGCTTCCCTCTTTTGCTCCTTCAGGTTCCAATTTTCTAACCCTGAATCTAGGACAACCAACTTCCCATCAACACCAGACACATATTCAAAAACAAACAAAAAACCCAGAGGGTCTTAGAAAGGGGCCTCTCTGACGGGCTGTTATTTGGCTGGCCTTAGCTAGGTGGGCTGATTTAAAGCCTGTGGCTCTTCCAGATTGCATTATACCATGAGGAAACTGACCGTCAGAGATAGGTGGCCAAGTCTCCTGATTCCTAATGCAAGAACTTTTTTTTTTTTTTTTTAACTTTTTGCTGAGGCAATTGGGGTTAAGTGACTTGCCCAGGGTCACACAGCTAGGAAGTGTCTGAGATCAGATTTGAACTCAGGTCCTCCTGACTTCAGGGCTGGGGCTCTATCCACTGCACCACCTAGCTGCCCACCTAGCTGCTCCACAAGCTCTCTTTACTTGTCTGCCAGACAGAGCCTGCTGGAGATGACAGTCTCGATGCCATTTTCATTGAGGATAGAACTTTATTTCCAAGGGGACTGAGGGACTGATGCAAGCATCCTCACCTCTCATCTCTGCTACTGCCCTCAGCCTGCCTCTCTGCCAACCCCGGGGCTTACAGCTGCCGGGGGGGCCTTAGGAAGTAGAAGAAATGGGCCCGGCGACGCGCGGGGCGAAGGCGCAAGGGGACTTCCTCGTGGGCTCCCTCCCGAAGGCCATCCCGGATAGCCTGAAGCCGATGACGTTTCTCACTGAGCCAGCGGCTTCCAGCCCGGCTCTCAGCCCGGGCCAACAGATGGGGCAGCCTGACAATCCAGAAGGACACTTTGGGCTGGGTATCGCCGTGGAAGCCGCTCAGTCCAGTGCTGGGCAGAGGCTGGAATGGTTCATTCTCTTCGTCCTCAGGCACCTAGAATTACAGAACCACAAGGTCTCTGAGATGAAAGGGACTTCTCTACCTGAGCAGGAATCATCTGGAAAAATGGACACTGAGCCTTTCTTGGAGACTTCCTGGTATGGTCAACTCAGTACCCTTGTGGCTAACTCTAACTTCCTCCTTCCAGCTCCTTTTCCACTGTCACCTACTGCTCCTGGGCTAGCACCATGCATTCATGGAGGGAGGGCCCAAGCTTCTCTGAGGCCTTGGACTTGATCTCGCTTCCTTCTTCCACAGGAAGAGGAGGTCTGTCCCTTTTCCTCCTGTCCCACTCCATTTCTTTCAGTCTTACAGAAGCATGGCCAAAGGGGAAGAGCAGCAGGAACTGGTTTCTTGGTCTCCTGTGCTCAGACACGGTCTCCCCCCCCCACTCCACCACCCCCCGCCCCTCTCCGTCCTCTTTCCTTGGAAGCCCCGAGGGTCCGACACTGAAATTTACTGGGCAGTGGACATGTCTCTGACCTTCCAGTCATCCTCCACATTCCCTTCTGAAGGCTCAATTGCAGCCACCACCTTCTCTGAAATCATTACATCTCCGGTCCGATTATCAGTCACCTGTGTGTGTACGGGGAGAGTATTGGGGTAGGGGGCAGCAGATGCCCAGAACTAACCCCGCTGCCATCACCAACACCTCTCATGCCCACCACTGACGCCTCTCCTGCCCATTACCACCTTTCTTTCTCAGCTGTTACCGGTACTGGGGATGCGGCAAAGACAGAATCCAGCAGAGTTGGGGCCAGAGATGCGGAAATGGGGGGCTGACCTTGTCTATCTGGTGGCGGCTGTAGACAGTGCTGTTTCCCAAATGGCGTTGTTTCTGGTCCTCATTATGGTAATTGGCTGGGAGGCTCCTAAAATCCACCGAAGGGGTCATGAGGCTGTCCACATCCCGAAGCAGGTCCTCCTGGGAGAGCCCCGGCCCAGCAGAGAGGAAGAGGAAGGGCAGGGGGGAGGGAATCCAGAAAGGAATAGGGGGGCCGGGTGTAAGCCACCTCCGCTGCCTCGGTCCCCTCATGAGTTTCCTCCTCCCATCTCTTCCAAATTTCCGGCCTTTCTGCACCTGCCCCATCCAGTCCTTCATGTCTTCCCCATTCTCTATTTCTGAGCCCAGGCCCTGGGTCCCGCCATCTTTATCTCCCTGCCCCATCCCAGTTTCCTTTGGATCTCATCTTTAAGTTCCTATGCTTTACTCCATGCCCGAGGGAGCCATTTTTGTTCAGTCCCCCCTCTTCTTGCCTCCCGCTTTTCCTCCCCCGTCCCCCATCCCTTTCCCTCATCCCTGCCTTACAATTTTGCCCCCCCCATCCCTGAAATCAATGCCTTTGTCCTCCTGCTCCTCCGTCCCCCTTGCATCCCGTCTGCCATCCTTCCCTCGGACCCTCTGCCATGGCCCAGGGGGAACATTTCCCCAGGACTTGTCGCCTGGCTCTGTCCCCCTCCTGTGGCCTCCACACCCCTGGGCTCACCCGAAGGAGGAGGCGGTTGAGGCTGCGGAAGAGGCTGTGGATACCCAGCAGGCCCATGGAACCCAGCTCCGGACCCTCGGAAGTGTCGGGACTCCCGGGGGCGTGACTGTGTCCGTGGGCACGCTCCGACAGGGACACGGGTGCAGCTAGGTCCTCGGGGGTAGCTGCCCAGAGCAGGAGCAGCAGCAGCAGCAGCGGGGGCTGCGGCCACATGGCGGGGCGGGGCCTGAGCGGAGAGGGGCGGAAGTCACAAGCCCCGCCCCCCAAACAGGCCCCCGCCCCTCCCCTAGCGAGACCCCTTCTCTTTCCCAAGCGGGTGTGTCTCCCGGGCCCCCGGCACTCGGACCCTCAAGGGCGAGCTGTCCCACAGAGGCGGGCTGCCAACCGGGAGAACTGCCACGTCCCCCCCGCAAAACCGCCCCGGCCCGTGCTCCGCCACGCTCCCGTGTGCCTCGGGCCGCTGCCCTCCCCTGCTGGGGTCTCCAGAGAACTCCCCACAGACGAGGGGACCCTGCGCGGGGCCCCACGAGCAGGGCTCGGCTCCAGTGTGTTTGGGGGAAGCAGCCTAAAAACGGGGTAACCCAACAGGTCCGGGCCTGGAACTTTCACATCCAGCCCTCGGAGATCCAGCCGTCCAGGCCCTCCTAATCTAGGTGCCACCTGCCGGCCTCCGGGCCTCCAGTCCAGAGCCTCTGCGCCGCCACTCTGCAGGACCCAGACTACCCGGCCGGTCCCCTGAAGCCCTGTCCCTTCAGAGACCCAAGTATGATGACTACGGGTTGGGACCCCCAGCTAGACCCCCTGGGAGAAAGTCGGAGGCCCTCGCCTGCTCCTGCCTCCGTACCCTGTCAACGCCTCACTCCGCTTTCTCAAGGACCCAGTCGGCCTGTCCCCCCAGGCCCTTGTCTCTCTCAGTCCGGGTCTCCTTGCGCGGGTACTGAAGCCGGCTGACTGTGTGCGGAGCGGGCGTGAGGGAACAGGTGCTGCCCCCACCCCGACTGAACTGAGGTCACAAGAGTCCTGGAGCCGTCACAGAGAGGGCTGGAGCGTCCCCCCCCATTCCTAAAAGGGCCCCTCCCAGAAGCTTTTTTCACCCCTACTCGCTGTTAATTCTTTTCTTATCCTCGAAAGATGTTTGAGGGACAGCTGGGAAAAATGGGCGGGAAGACCTCAAACGGGACCCCTGACACATCCTGACTGTGTGACCCTGAACAAGTCATATACTTCTCAGTGCTCTAGAACAGACTTTCTTAAACTTTTTTCCCGAGTTTTTGTTGACTCCTGGTATGCATCAGTATACACATCAAACATTATTGATAATAAGAGACCCCATATGGGGTGGAGAATCACTCTTTAAGAAGCTGGGCTTAGATGACTCTAGAACCTCACTTCTGTAAGAAGCTGGGATGTAGACGACTCTGGAACCTCACTTTTAAGAAGTTGGGATTTAGACAACTCTAGGACCTCACTTCTCTAATAAGCCGGGCTCTAGACTCTAGAACCACATTTTAGGAAGCTGTGATCCAGATGACTCCAGAACCTCACTTCTCTAAGAAGCTGGGATCTAGACATCTCTCCAAGACTCTCAGTTGCAGGGGAGGTTTTCACCTGCATGGGTTGTTTTCTCAGCTGGGGGTTCCCTATACCAATAAAACTACAGACTCAGGCCCTAGCCCTATTTGCCTTGTAGACAGTAGGAACTTCCTTTTACTGTGAGTTGACAGCTACTGAATTCTCCAAAGTAGGTACAATGTGGCATCCTTTATTTCTCCCCCCAGTTCCAATTCTGGAACAGACCTCAGGGACTTTGATTGAACCAGATTTGAAGTCAGATCTTTATAACCCACCTGACAACAGCTGATTTTCAGCTGGGCATCTTTTTTGGGTTTTTTTCCCCTTTTCTCAATAGTTTTTAATTTTCCAAGTACACATAAATAGTTTTCAACATAAATTTGAGGCTTTGTGTTCCAAATTTTCCTCCCTCCTTTCCTCCCCTTCCCCTTCCCTATGACAGCAAGCTATCTGATATAGGTTAAATATGTGCAGTCTTTTAAAATATATTTCCATATTTGTCATGTTGTGCAAGACAAATCAGACCAAGGGAGAAGGGAAACACAAGGAAACAAACAAAAAGGTGAAAATACTATGCTTCCATCCCCATTCATTCTCCATAGTTCTCTCTCTCTATGTATTTGGTATTTCCCATCTCAAGTGTATTGGAACTGCCTTGAATCACCTCATTGTTGAGAAGAGCCAAATCCATCACAAGCGATAATCACATGATCTTGTTACTGTGGACAAAGATCTCCTGGTTCTGCTCACTTCACTCAGCATCAGTTCATGTAGGTCTCTTCAGGCCTCTCTGAAATCCTCCTGCTGGTCATTTCTTACAGAGCAATAATATTCCATAACATCCATATACCATAGATTATTCAGCCACTCTCCAACTGATGAGCATCCATTCAGCTTCCAGTTACTAGCCATTACAAAAAGGGCTGCCACAAACATTCTTGCATATGTGGGGCCCTTTCCCTCCTCTAAGATCTCTTTGGGATATAGGCCCAATAGAAACACTGCTGGGTCAAAGGGTATGCACAATTTGATCACTTTTTGAGCATACTTCCAAATTGCTCTCAGAATGTTTGGATCAAGTTCACAATTCCACCAACAATGTATCAGTGTCCCAGTTTTCCCACAATTCCTCCAACATTTACCATTATCTTTTCCTGTCAATTTAGCCAATCTAAGAGGTGTGAGATGGTATCTCAGAGTTGTCTTAATTTTGCATTTCTCTAATTAATAGTGATTTAGAGCATTGTTTCATATGATTAGAAATACTGCTGGGCTTATTGACCACTAGGAATGGCAAGTTTATTATTCCCTAAGGGAGCCAGTAAATCTTGAGCTATGTCTCCCACATAGGCAAACCCATATTAGATCTAGAAAGATATGAGACAAGGGACAGCCACACATGGGCAAATGTGCCCAGGGCCACCCTGCAAGAAGGGGGGCATGTAATCAGGTCACATGAAAGAGCAATTTATGACCTTTACTAAGTCAGTCAGTAAACATTTATTAAGCACCTCCTATGTGCCAGACATTGTGTTAAGCAATAAGGATACAAAGAAAAGTAATAGCCTCTGCTCTCAAGGAATTGGCAGTCTAATGGGAAGACAACATACAAACAGCTTTGTGCAAACAAGATTTGATTATGGTTTCAGAGCTTTTTATGGTCTTTTTCTTTGGGTCTGTTTCTTCTTTTACAATTCTGACTAACGTGGAAATATGTTTCACATGATTGCACATATATCACTCGAATTTCTGACTATTTTAGGAAGGCAAAGGTAGAGAAAGAGGGAGGAAAAAAATGGAACTCAAAATCTTGCAAAAATGGATGCTAAAAATTGTCTATATATAATGGGGGGAAATAAAATTTTAAAAAATACCAAGTGATCTGTAAGAAATGACGAACAGGAGGATTTCAGAGAGGATTGGAGAGACTTGCATGAACTGATGCTGAGTGAAATCAGCAGAACCAGGAGAACATTATACACAGCAACAAGACTATACGATGATCAATTTTGATGGACATGGTTCTCTTCAACAATGATGTGATTCAAACCAGTTGTTCTGCGATGAAGATAGTCATATACATCCAGAGAGAGGCCTGTGGGAACTGAGAGTGAACCACAACACAGCATTTTAACGCTTTCTGTGAATATTTCCATGCATTCTGTTTTCCTTCTTAGGTTGATTTTTTTCTTCTTCTCTTTCTAGATCTGATGTTTCTTGCGCAGTAAGATAACTGTATAGATATGTATACATGTATTGTACTTGTCATATAATTTATCCTATCTAGCATGTATTAGATTACCTGTCATCTAGGGGTGGGGGGCGGGGGGAGGGAAAGGAAAAGCTTGGGAAAAAAAAAGTTTTTTTGCAAAGATCAATGTTGAAAGGTCACTCATATGTTTTGCAAATAAAAAGCTTTATTAAAAAAAAAAATACCAAGTGAATGGATTTTCTTAGTGGGAACAGAGCCCTTGAGCTCATCCATGAGAAAATTCCCCAACTTCTCTAAGGAAATCACAGTTGAAAAGCCTATATTTGCCCGATAAGTCTTATCCTTCCCAAAGCCTTTTCTTGCTTCTCAAAGACTCTCAGAGAGCTTGGAAGCAGGTACAGCCTTTCTTGAATCAGGAAAGTAGAAAAATGTATCTTCTCCCAAGCTATTGCTCCTACTCTGCCTCTTAAGCAGGTTGCCAGTGCAGCAGCATCAATCTCTTAACTAATGAGGACAGTGTGATGCAAAGGTTGCAAGCTGGAAATCAGGATTAGGTCCATAACCTTCTGTAGTTCCCTTTTCCAAGAAGCTTTCCTTTGCCTTGTTCTTCATTTCAATCCTAAATTTTCTTCTTACACTTATTGGTTAATTGGTCTTTTTTATTCTATATGTTCCCTATGAATGTAGAGTTTCTGGAGTTAAAGGCAAATTTAGAGTTAGGGATAAGGTGAGAATAGAAGGCAGACTCGACTCTTTAGCAGTGATATCATTTTGATCCTTTCTGAGAACACAGGACAACAAGCAACCAGAGTTTCTGGAATACAAAATCTGAACCCCCTTCCTTCACATTTCTATTATTCTGTTTATATGTTTTCAAATAATCATCCAACAAGTTTTCATCAATCTTATCCTGGGTATTGGGAAAAGAAACATAAAGGGTCTTTTCAATCAAGGTGCTTACATCTTAGCAGAGGACACGAGATACACATATCCAAATATATAGATGAGATGGAAAAAGAATCCTTTTGAAGGTGGGGATGGGAAAAGGCACCAGTTTCTGTTGTCTCAGAAATTTTTTTTTTCCTGAGGCATTTGAGGTTAAGTGACTTGCCCAGGGTCACACAGGTAGGGAATGTTAAGTGTCTGAGACCAGATTTGAATTCAGGTCCTCCTGACTTCAGGGCTGGTGCTCTATCCACTGCACCACTTAGCTGCCCCCCAGTACATTTATTCTTAACACATTTCATCTGACCAGATTTTGCCCAAGAGTTGAGTCCATCAAGTTCTTTCATATATAAATAATACCAGGATGCTCTCTTTCCTGACCTTCCATTGGGGTTACCAGCTTGGATTGAGAAGTCCTGTCTCAGTAAATGGACCTTCTAAGGACAAACGGAAGGCAATATCTTTCTCTACAGAGTCAATTCTACCAGCAGATTAAATGATTTTTATTTCTTACCCAAAGCTCAAGGTTTATTTGACAGAAAAGGGAATTGAAAAAGGAAATGGATAAGAAGGAAACAAATTGGGCAGAATGTTGGGAGTCTCAGGAGGTTAAAGGGTACTTAGAAGGCAGTCAGTGCATGATGTCCCTGCAGAGGGGAGAGATAAAATTGTGGGGTACCTGACAGCAGAAAAGGAGCAAGGGGAGACAGGATACAACAAAGTGGGGATCTTAGAATAGAGGGCAAGAGATTGGGGGATAAGATGCTAGGTTTCCCCAGGAGGAAGGAAAAAAAAGGATGGGGACAGAATGTTGAGGTCCCAGGAAGAAGATTCAGTAGTCTAGAGCAAGAAGATAGGGGTTTATGGTGGACACCAAAATCCCTGGGGAAAGAAAAGGAGACTGAAGGAAGGGACACTGGGGTAGTAGAGGGAAGGTGGTAGAGAGGAGGGTTTGGGGGCTCCGAAATCAGGGCTCCAGGTGGGATGAGACAGGGATGGAGAACAAGAGACCTCCATCAACGGGTGGAACTTTTAAAGTAGGACACTATTAGTCACCACCTCCAGACGCTGCCTGAATACTATGGAGGGAGGGAGGCTCAAAGACCAAATGCAGGAGAATCCTGGGGAAGGGGTGGGGACAGAATATTTCTGGGTGCCCAGGGAGTCCCCTAGGGTGCTCAAGGAAAGGACCTGGTTGGCTCAAAGAGGGGGAGGGATATTAGGAAACAAGGTGCCAGGGTTCTCGAAGATGAAAAATCTGGGAGAAGAGGAAGTTCCAGGAGAGAACTCCAGGGTCCCCTGGAGGAGAGTGGATGGGATGGGGAGGAGAGGGAGAGGATATGGTTCGGAGTCCCAGGTAGGGTAAAGGGGGGGGGGAGGGCGTCTAAGAGTATCGCGAGAGCTTGTTGTAGATGTGATCCAGGTTCCTGCAGAGGAACATCGAGAGCGACATGACCCCGAGCTAGGGAGAGAGGAAGGAGACACGGGTGGATCAGCTGATTGATACGGGCTAGGGACCAGGGCGGGGAAGGGGTGAGGATTCGCGGGTAGCGGCAGAGGCGCAGAGGGAGGTCAGAGGCAAAGCCGGCGGGTACAGAAGCAGGGGATCGCCGGTCCTGGGGCTGAGCTGGGCCTTTATTCGCAGCTCGGGGACCCTCCTAGCCGGCAGGCGGACCACATGGTCGACCGCCTGGAGGTCAGACGCTTCCGCGGCAGCCAGCAGCCCACCACGGTAGGCTGGGACCCCCACGAAGCGCTCCCGTATATCGTGCCCTGGTTGGACAAGAGCGTCCCTGAACCGCTGTTCCCGACCCCCCCTGACGCAGATGTCTCTCCCTCCAGCCCCTGGCAGCGGGAGCCCCAAGCCCGCGCGTGGGGCAGCAGCACCAGCGTCAGCGCCACCGCCGCCACCTGCAACGGGACACGCGCATCAGCTCGGCCCCGGTCTGGCCGGCGCCCGAGCACATCTCGGCCCAGGGGAGAAGGGCCACCCTCCTCGGCTGGCTCCCGCCGAGACTTTCTGCCCTGACCTCGCCCACTCCCTTTCCCCACGTTAGGCCCGAGTCTGGCTTGTCCTGAGCTCGCGGCGAAGGACTCTGAGCAGTCCAAGGCCGACCAGCTCCTACAGAGGTCGGGCGGCGAAGGGTCCCTTTTTTCCCGACCTGCATCGGGGCTGGGGTTCATCTGACCGCAGCTCACTGAAGTAGGGACCCCCCCCGCTCCCCATCTTTAATCAATCTGGGAACTCCTCCGCTAAGAGAGAATGGGGGTTCTCGAGCTGCCCCGAGCTAAATCGCCTCCGTCCCTGGACTAAGAGGGGGGAGGGCGCGCTTTCCATCCCACCGCCGGTCGGGGGAGTGGCCGAGGTCCGGGTCCCATTCTTTCGGGGAGCAGACAATCAGGGCGGATCTGTGACGGAGCCGGAAGGCTTTAGTGGAGAACCGAGTTTGCCAGAGAAGAGGAGAGAACTCTGGAAAAAGGTCCTCCCGACGGGAGAAAGGTGGCTTGCCTGGAGCACCTTTTGGAGACAGGAGAGGCCGGGGTGGGGGTGGGGGAGAAGGAGCGGGGCTCTGGAAAAGCGGGGGGGGGGGGAAGCGGGGGCAGGGAGCTCCAGACTCGGGAGAGGCGGGGGCAGCGGGGGCAGGGAGCTCCAGACTCGGGAGAGGCGGGGGCAGCGGGGAGCGGGTACCCAGGCGCTCCGGGTGACTGGCTCCTCACCTCGAGCAATCCCAGGCCCAGGCTGACGCCCACTATGGAGATAAGGTTGTTGTGCAGCCACGTGAAGATGCTCCGAGAGCAGCCCTGCGGGGGCCCGGCCGGGGAGTCAGGGAGCTCAGGCTAGCTCCACTCTCCCTCCGGTCCCCCTCCCCCGCCAGCCTTCCCTCCAGGTCCCGCCAGCCCTCCCCCACCCCCAGCGCCGCCTCGTGCTCCCCCCAAGTGCTCACCTCCTGGTAGACTCCGCTGTCTGCGGACATCAGGCAGAGCTCGCCCGAACGCAGTCGGGCCGGGCTCCCGGGGCTGCTCACGCGGGGCAGGATCACGGGCATGTCCGGGGCGGAGACCGTGGTGGTCCTTGCCCCGGGCCCAGCGGCAGGCTGGCTGGCTCTGGGGGCGTCCGCAAGGCTCTGGGCTGACATCATCACCGAAGTGTTCTGGCAGGAGCAGGGCACCCGCTGAACCGGCCCAGGCGGCTGGGCCGACGGCTCCAAGTCGCCCCTCGGAGCCGAGGAGGAGGGGGAGACCGGTCCGCTGCCGCTGAGGGCAGAGCCGTTGAACTTGAGGGAGGATGCCCGCAGCCAGTCCTGGGGAGAAGTCCAGCCGCAGCAGCGAAGCTGGAGACGGGCCGGAGTTAGGGAGAGCAAGGGCGGCTCCTCAGGGAACCTCCCCGTGGGGCAGTGGGCCAGGCTTCCAGCGGACCTCCGGGCAGGGGCGCGTGAGGCAGCGCTCGTGGTCACAGGGGACAGTGGGTTGGAAGGCGTGTGATAGGGTGGCAGGGGCCGGGAAGTGGGGTCCCACCTGGAACTGCACAAAATCCCAGTTCTCAGCGGTGCTGTAAGCATCCGGGTACTTGTGGTAGTTGTCGATTATGTCCAGCACGATGTCCTTCACCTTGCGCTCCAGCTGGCGGGAGAAGGGATGGGAGAGACACATCTTCCCAGACCTGGGCTCTGTCCCCCGCCTCCCCTCCTTAGTCTCACTGGCCCTGCCCCTGCCTCCCTCTGGTTTCCCAGTCTGCTCCTTTATCCCAGAGCATTTTCCCTGCGCCCCTGCCCCCCCCCGTTTCTTTGCTGCTTCCCCTCCTGCGGGGCGCGCCCCCTTTTCTGCCTGTCTGTCTCTGGGCTGGCGTCTCTCCCAGTCCGCCCCTCGGCCTCTCTCGTGTTCCTCTTTCAATCATCTTTGCCCCTTTCTGGATGTCTCCCTCTCCTCTCTGGGTCTGTCCCCTTCCTTTTCTCCCTCCGCTTTCTCCTCGGGCTGGGGCTGATTTCTCCTCCCTCTCACTCAGTCTCTAGCTCCCTGATTTTGTGGTTGCTGCCGCTGTGCTGTTTTGTTTTTTAAACTCCCACGGGGCAGCCGGCAGGTCTCACTCACCAGGCCATGTTGGGTGTAGATGAGGACTCCTATTGTGATCTGGGTAGCAAGCAGGAGCAGCAGAAGACTAAAGTACTAGGGAAAGGGGCAGCATTAGAACCTCCAGCTGGGGATCCGGGGAAAGGGGCTGGGAGAAGAAGGGGAGAGCCCCTAGAGCTGCTCTGAAGGTTGGAAGGTCCCTAAGGAGACATGGGGAATTTGGGGTCATCCAAGGGGAAGGGTCTCAGGGGATTTCCAGGGGCACCTCCAGTTTGTGGAGTACCAGGGAATATTTGAGGATCACTCACAAGGCCGAGGAGGCACCGGATCTCTTTGAGGGCTCCAAGGCAGCCAAGGAGGGACAGGAGGCCAGTGAGAACCCCAGAGATGGCCAGCACATAGGACCATACCTTCAGCGGTGTAAAGGACAGGCCTGCAAAACACCCACAGAATGGTTGGGGAGAGGGAGGCGAAGAAGGTGCCTGGATGAGGCTCATGGAAGGGACACGTCCTGGAATCCAACCCTCTCTTTTGAGAAGTGGGGAAACTGAGACTCAGAAGGGGGAATATACTTGACTGTGATCAGACAGGAAGCTGGGGCCAGAGCCGGGATTCAGAAATCACTTGTAATTCACATCCCCACTGCTGCTTCCTAGGGCCCCGAGGAAGGTGTCCCTGGGTGGGGGCTCAGAGTTAAGGGCCAAGACAATCAGGCTTGAGTTAGAGAATCCCTCACCCAGGAAGGAGGCAAAGCTGTTCTTGTCGATGAGAATCCAGAGACCAAAGCAGAAGACAAGGCTGCCCAGGACCTGAGGAGGCAGGGAGGGTTGAGTGGGGGACCAGCCATGGCTGCAGGATGGTTCCGGGGAGGGCCGTGGTGGGAGCAGGGGTTGGGGTGGTTTAACTCACGAAGAAGAAGACGTTGAAGACAAAAAGGAAATATTTGATGAGGCTGAGACAGCCCTTGTCCGCCATGTTCTTCAAAGACCCAGGAAACACAGAGACTTGGAGATCCTGAGAGGCACAGAAGTCAAGACCTCAAGTCACACTCCTGCCTTGGAGTGCCTGGACTCCTCTCCCACTGTCATCCCTGTCACCACGGGCTCCAAATCTTATCAGTTCTGCTCTCCCTCATCGATGAAGGAAAAAATAGAGCAACAAATTGTGTGTGCAACTAAAAAAGAGCTAGAAAATGAAACACTATCTCTTTCTAGGTGCAAAGATCATGGACAAAAAAAAAAAATGGTCAATCTCTGCCCCAGAAGAATTTGATTCCATTGGGACACACAGGTCAGCTAAGTGGGGAAGTAG